>CABFVX010001927.1:6559-135398 GCA_902151425.1 Timema shepardi | reverse complement strand
TATTATACTAGCTAGTATACAGATATCTAGTCGCTAGCTAGCACACTTGCTTTCTAGTACGAGCTAGTGTCATGTGATACGGGCTTTAATGTAGTTGGAGACCATGCGGGTAACTTTTTAAGACCCCCTTTTCTCTCCCTATTTCTAAACACATCTTCTTCAGAACATTTTTGCATTGGTTAAAATTGTTACAATAGCTATTTAGAGAGTGGAGACGATAAATAACTATTTTTTTAAAAACAAATTTATATATTTAAATTGGGTTTGAAAAATATTAGTTTAGAAAAAAATATAATTAAGGTTATAACAGCTAAGCCTGGAATACGCCAATAGTAAAATAATATTCATAGAGAGGGGTAGGATGTAAATTACATAAGTAACAGAAGAAAATCTAGGTAGAGGCACGTTAGTAAAAATAAGATCATCTTACCGCCATTATAAGCTGTCATATTGTTTCTAATAACTTTGAAGACGGCCTAAATGACGCGTCACAACTCACAATAAGTTTAAGGTTATTTTTAATCTTTTGAAAGAGTAATGTGACATATGTTTGTGAAATTCATTATGTTTACAGCTATGTTATTTTTATCCGTATGATAATAGTAATAATTATAAATATTCGTTTAATCATTCTTCACATTAATATTCCTTGCAATATTTACATTTCTTTTTTTAAAGTGAGTATATTTTTAATATTGTATTTTTCGATTCAGTATTTGTATTAAAAATCAGTATATGATAAACTGACATATTTATTTGGGTGCCCGGTAGGCAAACCTGGCTGTATCCGAATAGTATACTTATGCGGCGTCGCGTTGGCTCGTGGCGTTGATAGCTTCATTGACAATCACGTGACCAAGTGTAGATCTGTCCGAATAGTTGCGGACTAGACCGATGCAGTTTTCTCGAGGTCTTGGTAACCATGGATACGAAAGCTACGAGCCATGCGGCGTTGGTGCAGTGTTTGACTGGCAATTGTTTTAGTATTATCGTTTCGTCTGTTGAGCATCGACTTACACAAATTATTCGGCAGGAAGCAGCACTGTAGGCCCAAGTGTGTTGCCGTTCGAATAGCTTGATGCAGTCTTCACTATGAAAACCGCGAGAAGTGTAAAATTATCAAGTCTGCATCAAGTCAAGTGTACTTGACTATTTGGATACAGCCCCTAAATACTATACTACCAGAGCACCCTAGGTGGTTACACGGTTAGGATGGACCCCGAGCGGTAGGGGTTGGGATGTATTGTTCGTGGGGAATGAGGCTAGCGAGTTAGTCCAAGAAGATATGTTTATTACTCCAGATAAATACTAACTACTACATAAATATGAGGTAATCCCCCGTGACGAGGGAGCACGTGCGATAACGGGACTCATGACAACTACCTAGAGACCCGGGATCGACCCTCTGGCTGGGGTAAACCGCCAGATCACATGTTAAGTCATCACTTATCTAACGGCAACCTTACCACACATGCATCCAGCATGGCTTCTAACAGTTAACAGCCGTGTGTTCTTCTCACACACAAACATGCTGATCTCGATTCACACCATTCCAAAGGTCCATTGGCAGCACCGTACTCGCTCGTCAACAGGATGAAGCTATATGAGCTATATGTTATCTCAGCAGGAAGGCAACTCGACACTCTCTACTTCCAAGGAATTGTACAAGCGTGGGTCAACCTCCCGCCAGAATAAACCTTAAATAATTATGCTCTTACATTACAACCCCCTCCGAAAAATAAGTGGAACATTTATGAGACACTTATTTGACTTAGGTGGTTACTACCCTTAACACTAGTTATTAGATAAGTCTGGCAAGGTAACTACAATAGACTGTGCCGGTGTAGGTATTGGGGGTACAATGTTAGGGGCAGGCCTACTAAAACATTTAGCTAATGACCCTTTAAAATTAAAGACTACTACAGCTACAATAATAACCAATACAACAGGTGTGATAGTTGAGCCTAAGATTATAGACAAAGGTTTAGGATGTTCCCTTAAGCTATAGGCCCTAATTTTCCCTACTACTTGATTAAAATCAACTGGATTAATCAATTGCTTAACAAAGGCATCTATCTCGTTCACTAGTTCCCTGGAAAAATTAACATTTTTAGGAATATTTAAATTTGATTCGAAACTTAAGTTTCCCAAATTTGGAATATACATCAAGGGTAATTTATTTTGAAAATACAATGTACCATGAACTGAAGCTAGTACTTTGAAATCACTACTGCTCATGTCGCAGTTACTAGCATTTAATATGACACCACTATTCTTAAGTTTCAAAGTATATGGAGGCATACTGTTGAAAGTTGTTCTACATACAAATGTCACTTCAAGGGGCTTATTTAGTGAAAAAATCCAATCATTTTTACTTGTACAACGTAAAAAGGTTTTGACAAGTCTTGAACTGTTCGTGGACAGTATACACTGGAACTTCTGTTCAAAAATAAATCGAGTTCACAACTATTGGCAGTTGTGTCATACAGAACAAAATTTGAAGGACAAATTGTGACAACATGCTTTTTACACTTTGTTAGATCTTTAGCTTTCACATTATTAAAGTATCGTCTATCTTGACTGATAAGCATATAATCATGTAATTTATACTGAACATACTTATTAATATTCTTCCAAAACATAGGGAGAGTATAAATCTGGTATAGCTCCCATTGACTATCTGTATTTGCTAGTGGTGGTACACTAATAATTACTTTTAAAGTATTATCACTTACTATAGATTGTACAGTGGCAATTCTATAAAAAACATGTAAATACTCTGGTTTCACTGGTACAACCCTGGTCAACGCTAATTTAATATTTTTTTCTATTGAATGTAAAATATTCAAATACACACTCGGTGTTATAAGTCCACTACTTAGCTTGTTGTTGGACTTATTTCTATGGATTGTCTTAGATTAATCATATTTAATCTAGCATTTGACATACATTCACTTACCCTAAGCAATAAATTGTTTAAATCAATGTGAGGGTTAATTACATGTATAGACCTTAGTAGTCCATCTACACTTTTTCTGAGCTCACTATAATAACATTGAAATGAGAGAGATATTCCTTAGCAATTTGTTGGCTGAATTTTGAATTGTTTGTAACTATATTCTAAATTTTTCATTACTAAAATATGCCTATTCATATTAGAAACAACATCAACATCTTGATCCAAATATTCAAGTTTTTGATTAATTTCATACAAATCATCAGAATCTAAGTGCCAAAACAGTTTTGAGGATTTTACCTCCAAAGTCAATCCAAGCGCTTTTTGGTTTTTTAGGTTTATTAGGTAACAAGTCTGTAAAACTGGCTATTTCTTGTTGATACAATTTATAGGTTTCAGTTACTTGCTCAGTGGCAGTTTTCCAGTTTTGATACCATGAAGAATTATTTTCTATCGACTCCTCCGGCAACTCAACATTAATTATAGAAGTTACTAAATTGAACAGTTTATTATTTTCTACATTTAATTCCATCAAATTGAAATCTACCATTACTGTAAAACTGTTATTGGATAAGATTAGGTTTCCTGTCCTTTCAAACAGGACTCCACTCAGTAATTTCCTAATTTCCGTCGCTTCACTTAACACATTGGAAAACACACAAAAATAAAACACTAAAGCAACCATTTAAGTGGCGCTTTCTGAGGTTATACGAGTGAGAGGGGTGCTCCGATGACGTTGGGGGGGTTGGTGACCTTCTTCCTCCTGGCAGGCTGGTTCTCCAGCGTGACTGGATGGGGTCGACTGGCATCGAACCTCGAACCGCTGCTAGGGCCACCAAGTGACTTACTGGCGTCCTCGGGAACCAGTGGCGTCTTCCTCGGACGACCTCTCGGCCGCACCTCCATGTCACTGTTACAAGGTACAGGGAATAACTTACCCAAATATGGCTTAACCCTATTTGTGTGAACAATTACAGTGCGAAAGGACAGCTGTACCTTAATGGTTACCGGTGACAACACTTCTAACACTAAATATGGTCCTTTATACTGGAGCTGGAATTTCTTTATTTGACCACATTTTAGAACTGGATTATAAAGATACACTAAGTCCCCAACTTTGTATTTGGGTACTACACTCTTCTTGTTATCCTGAACCACCTGTTGTAGACTTGTTTTTTACAATCACTATAGGATAGCTCCATGTTGGATCATGTATTTCCCTGGGTTTGATAAATCCGGCCTTTAACTGGTTCTCAACCATGTCTTGAACTAGGGCTCTCTGGTGATCAGGTACTCTGTATGGTTTCTGAGATGTAGGCTTCGCATCTCCGGTATGTATTCGATGGTGTACTAATTGGGTAGCAAGTAAATTATCTTTTTACCTAAAGATATCTTTAAACTCTCGTAAGATAGGCTTCAAAATGTTTTTATCTTCCTCTGACAAGTGATCTAGTTTTTGATTCAGTGCAGCTTCGAATTTAGGGGTTGTAGTCTCCTTAACCTCACAAGCTTGTACAACTTTATTCTGACCCTTACTCTGAGGTAATACAAGGTTCATGGCATACAAACTTTCACATGAGTTTTTTCCACAACAGATGATGTAATCTTTATTTACATAAACGCTAGCAATTACCGCTCCTCGTGGCATTTGGACAGCCACAGGGCTCATATTAACAACACTTATAGGAACTCTGACCTTGTTCTCCACTCTTATGGCAACACTAACACTTCTAGCCAATTACAGTGTTAATCTTCCAGTGTATCACTTTGTATAACTGGTTCTACTAAAAGTAACTTTTCGTCAATGACTTCTGGGAGTTTAACTTCAGATTGAATTATCTTTCTTGCGCCTGAGGGCATTTATTCAGCATGCATTAAATGTACTAGAACCAGAACCATTTCCACAGCGCAGGATGAGGTAGTTAATCTCATATTTACTACTGCATTAGTTCGTTGGGGCCCTATTTCGGCTCTTGTTCCTAAATCATAAGATTTATGACGAAGGTTCAACTTTCGTTTTTCTACGTTAATAGGCGCCTGGTTTTTCAACAAGAAATCTAACCCTCATAGCGGTGGCAGCTGGCATTTACAACCTGTACATTTACTACATAGCTATCATGGCTTAACTTGATAGTCACAGATTTTTCTCCCAAATTTGAAATTTTTCATCCTCCTAGACCTGCAATTTTGTACTTAGGTTCGGAAATATTACTATTTCCCACAACTTCTTGCCACATTACTGAAATTTGAGATCCTGTATCGACTAACAACCTGCATTGTTTTCCCTCGTAGTTTGCAACAACTATAAGCTCTTCTACACTAGAGTCTTCACTGTCAGCGACGAATAAACCTTAAATAATTATGCTCTTACAATATTATATTTTAATTATTGTTACATTAATAACTACAAAAATAAATTCGATAACTATGACGAATAACCTAAGCTATTTGCTTAATATTGTGTTTGTGACCTCAATTTAGAATTTGTCTTACATTTTTTGGCAATACTCTTTATATATAAATCTATTTAATTACTAAGAGCCTATTTAATATATTATATTTGCCACAATGAGAGGATAGACTACTGATATGACACTTTTACTTTGCTATATCGCTTTATTTTTACATTTAGGCTGTGTCTGAATAGTCAACTTTACACACCATCGATCCTTGACGTTCACTCTATAGTTGCATTAGAAATCATGTGATCAAGTGCAGATCCATCCGAATAGTCAATAGTACTAATGCACCCCTCACACGCCCTGAGTCCAAGGGCTACAGCAAGTTAACCTTAGACACGCCGTCGAGGTGGTGTTTGATCATCAATTGTTTAATTTTTCGTCTGCTAGAGAGAAAGCTCATAGATTAATTGATCTTTGAATACGTACATTAAATATACTGGTTGCTTTGTAGTGTTGAGTTATATTGTGTTGTGTTGGATAATTTAGCTAATTTATCATGTGCAGTGAAAATAAGTCACTACAAATCTGCGGACTCAAGGGAGTGAGAAAGATATTTTGCCATTCGAATAGTCTGTTACAATTTTTGATCTCAAGAGAGTGTTAAGTGTAAAGTCATCAAGTCAAGTGTACTTGACTTTCGGATACAGCCATAATTACTGTTAGGCCTATTACACAATTGAGTAGAGGGTTAATAAGTGGTAGGAAAAATAAACGAGTCTAGTACGTCTTAACCATTGCACATTTGGCTATTTTTCACTTAAATGGTACCATTTGTCAATATGTTATTCACTCTCTTATGCACATTATAGTACGTAGATTCAAATGACACCAATATCTAGACTTTTTCTTACAATTCTACCAAATACTATATTTAAATAAAACTAGACTACACATCCCCCAAATCACCTGCGAAATGTAAATATTGACAATGACCTATGACTTTCCTTTGATTCTTCACACTGGATGGATGACATCCTTTGATCCTTTGCTTCACACTTTTGATCTTGTGCAGTGCACACTAAAATGGCTATGATGTCATTGAACGATATGTATCATCCACGTTTAAGTATTATATTGAATGATTTATTTTATCTATAATTATAGGACTAAATTTATTCTATTTACACATGAAAGGTTAAATTAAGCTTGGTTGATTAAGTGTCATAGTAATGAAAGGATGGGTAAAGTTGGCTTGGATAAGGATCATAATAACTAATATAAATTAGTTGTGTTAGTTCAATGACATCATCAATCTTATGCTTCGTCTATAGTTTGGTTGTTATAAAAGTACTTGTGATCACCTACAATGAGTTTAGTGATTTACTGAATGTTAAATTTACTATAACATAAAGTCAATTGTGGTTGTCATAGATGGTTTTACAACTTTGTAAAGACAATAAAATTATGTTTGGGGTTTAGTGTTATGTGTCCAAATAGGCCTAGTTATAGAATGGCTGAAAGAAATCTGTTGCTTAGGTGAGTGGAACTTTTTCTTATTTAATTTAAATATTTTTTGTTTGTTATTTTTTGGTTCAAATCAATTCCAGGCCTATGTGTTTTAATGTTTGGAATAATGTAGGCCTATGGCTGATTTCAATCTTTTTGATATCTCAAGAAAGGAATGCATTAAAATGGAACAGTAAAGGCATACTAGACCCATACAAATTATTAGTTTATTGCCAATTTTTAAAAAGTATTTTTTTTAATACTAACTTATATGTTGACAGTTTAAAACCACTATTTTATTTTTATTGAAACCGGTTTCAAAATGGTGCCCATTTTTGTACCATGGTGCATAGCATTTATAACTTCGTTATCTCAGCTGGGGTAAGGGCTTCCTAGTACAAATTACAAAGATTATGATGTTAAAAGCACATTCTAGGCTACAATTTTGTCGAGGTATTCTATGCTTTTAAAATATGTCTTCATCAATTTTAAGCCCAAAGTTTTGTATTGTAATTGCTAAAAATGTCATTTTAAGGATTATTTTTTAGGGATTGAAAATGACAGGCATTTATTTAAAAATCTACATAAATTAAAGTAGGTAGTGCCTGCTGTATGTTAAGCACCTTTGGTTAAAATTTTGAGTTTGAGAGTCAAGTGGTTTAAGAGATGTCATAACAAATTCAATAATTCCATTAGTGAAGCTACCTACACCTAATATTTTATTTTCATATTATAAATGTTAGTGTTTATGGTGTGACTTATAAGATTAAAACTAAACTAAACATGATTAAATACCAAATAATTCAAAAATTGGTCTTAATTGTTTTACAGACTTGTTAGAAGACAACAAAGTTAATTTAGGGTAGGCCTACCTATGTCAAATATTTGAAATAGGTTCACAATCTTTTATTATATAGAACAAGTTAAGCTATAAAATACTAACCATATTTGATTTAGTATGTTTGTTTAACAGCATTGACATTTCTTTACATAGGTATTCAGAAATATTTTGTGGGCATCCAGTTTCTGTAGATAGTTCTGAGGTGCTTAGCTTTTTCATCATGCTTGTCAGTGGCACCCATAATTTTTTCTCAGGTGACATCTTGAATGAAGTTCTAGGTCCAGCTGGGTGATAGAATTTCACCTAAATATCTTTGTTCGCTAAATTAATGTCCACAATGACTCATAGCTCTACCACTGTTCATCATACACAGGTGATGATGTAATTGTTCCTGAGAGTTAATGGGACATCTTTTGTTACAGAAAGATCCTCATACTCTTCTGACTTAAATGTTAAATAGCATCTCATAATACTTTCTGAAATTGGAACATAGCGATGAAATGCCTGTGTCCCAGGAATTCGTTGGCAGTTGTCAATTTTTTTTTAACTCTTCTTGATGAGTAATCTTTAATGTAGATGTATGTTATCCCCTTTATATTTTGTCTGCAATACGCATACATATATTCAGGTGTAAGAATGTGATTATTGACAGTCCTTTGCAGACTTGCTTTTGTCAGTTGTTCTTCCAACACCATCCCTCGCATTCTTCCCATGTGATGGTGCAAAGAAATGCCATTCAGTGTCAAGACCAAAAAATTTCTTGTGGTGACAAACATTAGTTAAATTATTCTTGTTCTGGCTTGATGCGCCGTCTGAGTAGTAAATTATTTTATCAACATTGTGGACAGTTTCCTTAATGTGTGTCAGCAAGTGTGTTTGGAACATATTCGCTGCTACCATGCTGTTGTCCAAGTTATTACTAATCACACAATTACATTGGCAAGAGAAGCTCATTGGTTTGTTTATAATAACATACAGATGAGTGAACAATTGCTTATCAGTTTACCCAGTAGTAGCTTTGGATCTCATCTTGAACTACAAAACTAAAGTTTTCTGAAAGTTCCTTGTTTTTCTTTCAGGAATTGAGTTTGTACTTTTGCTATGAAATGGTGAGTCTTGACTAAAATATTTTTTTCAATAAGGGACTGAACAAATTATTCTGTTGGTTGAACAACAGTTATCGTTTCTGCCCGGTCTGTTGTGGTCCACTGTTTAAATACCCCATCAATCATGAGCCTAACATTTTGATGGTAAGTACAAACACAAACACTATGGGTTCCTGAGCATTTGGCAACTTCACACCACTTAGGTCTGAACTTTATAAATTTTGATCGTTCAATTTTACAATTGGGGTTTTTTGCTTTGAACTCATCAACAGTCCATTCAAATTGCAAAGAGCAAGCCGCTTCTGCTTCTGAACTTTAATATTATTTATTTTTACAGACAAACAGTCTTTCTGACCTGGACCGAGTCAAGAGTACTCATCACTTTCATAAACTTCACAAACTTCAGTCACCATCTTTGGTTGAATGCCAATACTCTTCTTTCTTCATAGCTCTGGTAGAATGACTTGATCTTTGACCATATATCTTGTCAGTTTCACTAGATGCTCAAATACTTTCAACTCTGTAGCTATTATGTACCAAGTTCCAAGATTTAGGTTCACTAGATGCTCAGATACACACAACTCTGTAGCTATTCTGTCAGGAGTCCAAGATTTAGGTAGTAAGCTAACTATTTTTACTTTACCTCCTTCGCCTGCTATGGCACACTTCTCTTTCACTTTCATTATTAATTCCTCAAACTCATCTACAGGATCCACATTTTCTTCAGGGTCTTCTATTATTTGATCAAATGAGGTATCAAGATTTCATCTTAATGCAATTGAAACTTCCCTATCTTTGCTTTTAATGCAAACAATATTCTTTCTGAGCTTAATTTTCTTATTTTATATGGCAGAGAACCTCCAAATAGAGGGAAAGCAGAGTCAACATTTTGTAACCTCTCAGTAGAAGGAACAAACTCTTCATCCTCTTTTTCAACCTTTTCTAATTGTAAAAACTTTTTTTTGTAACAAGTAGGCAGTGGTGGTTGATGGGCTCGGGATCTGGGCAAGCAGCCTTTAATTATTATTTATTGCATTAAATTCTTGGGAGTATAGTTTAAGCAAAAAACAACCTATGCATCACAAACTAATTTTAAGATGACAATTTTGGGAGTAGAGCAAAAAAAATATATATATAATTTCATAAAAATGAATCAACTTAAATCTATGGATTAAGACGTACTATAAAAATTACTGAAAATAATTTGTGGAACATCAGGTGTTGGTCTACCAGTTTAAACAGTCTTACTTTTAAAATCAAAATTTTGAACAATTGAAAAATATTTCACTAATATCTACTAACTCCATATTACTCATTATCCACATACATATTGAAAATAAAATTTATATTAAATTAAAATAAATAATATTTTAAATGAAATATAAAAACTAAAACTTTAACAAAACAAATTATGACCTGTACGAGATCCGCCAGTAAACAAAACTAATGTATAATTGACACTTTGCATGCTCCAACATTGACAGTGAACACTAGGTCGATATTTATGGTTATTCTTTCATTCCACTATAGCAATAGGCAGTTTAAACTTTCTCTAATTCTACCTCTACTGATCGTGCAGGGAACCTAAGTCGCGCATACGCCTTAGCTGCTTACCCTTTCTTTAAACCCAGATGTCATTGAAAGGCCATAGAGGCACAGTTGAGATTGCTTTTAGTAAACTTACAAATTATCTTTGGCTTCGTGGAAATGACACCCCCACACACACACTTGAAAGATAAAAAAAACTTATATAAAGATGCTTCAAAAATATATTATGTTTGGGATTTAAAAAATATTGAAGTTATTTTAATTCATTTAATAGAATAAGAATTATTTTGCTGCAATTAGGTAAGCAGTGCTTTCAATGCTTAAATGGCCCAACCGTCACTGCAAGTAGGTCATAACGATTTACCAGACCCTTTAAATTGTAGCTCCTTTCTTTTAAAATAAACATATCTGCTGCATAGTGGAATTAATTATCCTTTCCTCACATTTATTCTGCTGTCTCGAAAGAAACATATGAAAATATGTCAAGGATTCTGAATGCAATATAGAACCAAGACTACGGCATACTCTTGGAATGTTTGTGGGGATCTTAAGGTTGTTACTTACAGGTTAAAGAGAGGTTTCAAATAATATGTTTTTTTTCTGTGTTTTTTGTGGGACAGGTAAGCAACAGCAAAGCATTATATTGTGCAACAATAGGGGAAAAAAGTGATTATTTACCAGAAGAAGTAATGTAAATATGTTCGTTCCACTGGTTAAACCAGAAATTGTTCTTCCACATTTGCATAGAAAGCTTGGTTTGGTGAAGAATTTTGCTAAGGTCCATAATAAAATAGGATGGGGATTCACCTATCTCACAGAAGTTTTTCTCACTATAACAGATGTTTAAGTTTAAGAAAGAATTCTCATGGGTCCACATATAAGGAAACTTTTGAAATATTAATTATTTGAGAGGAAGCTACAGGATACTGAACTGACATCTTGTTTCCATTTAAAGCAGCTGTGCATGGATTTATTGGAAACAGGAAAGAAGACTATTATGAATTTATGGAGTCAACTTTGCGTACAATGCCATAAATTTATCGGGTTCCGAATGTTTTTGAAAATCATTTTATACCTTCACATTTGGGTTTGTTCCTGATAATTTAGGAGTTCTGATTGATGAGCAAGAGGAATGCATACATAAGGGTATATCCATTGTGGAAAAGAGTTATCAAGGTCGCTGAAATATTGCCATGATGGGAGATAACTGTTGGTTTTTAAGAGGGAATGCATAACGTAGTACTATTAGAAATAATACTAATAGCAATAATTTTATTTATATATAATGCTCATTTTACCTGTACCATATGATAATATAAATTAATATATTATTATTATTATTATTAGCACCGCGTCTTACTACCGTTCGGGTTATACACACTTACGCTAATGTGTAATGGTAGGGTGATTGTGAGATGAAATGGAGGACCTACAGTTTAACGTGGAATCCGAACCACGGTGGAGGCCTGGCATTCCTCACATTCACAAGATGTCTTGTCAGAGGTGAAGGAAGGGTTTGGTAATCAGATAAATCTTTGCCGGGACCGAGGATTGAACCCCGGCCGCCAGCATAGAAGTCTGACACCTTAACCCTAGACCGCCAGGTTACTTAAATTAATATAACTGTTGTATTTTAAAATGAAAAGAGTTCATGATAAAGATTGCAAATCATATGTATAATTTATGTTACTAAACATTGGTATTTCATTGAAACTTTAAATGTGGGTATTATCTTTTTATGTAGACATGACACAGAAAAATTAATGGCATTTTTGGAATCAGCCCATTATATTCCTTTAGAATCTGCCAACTATGTTCCTAAGCTATGGATTTTTTTGCTATTGTTTCCAAACACAAATTAAAGCTACTAGAGATAAACATGTGACACAAAAATTCTTAAACTAATATAATATGTAGTGTGTGGACTAGCCTGGAAAACCTGGCATTTTTAAGGAATTTCCCTTTCCATGGGAAATTAGGGAATTTCCTAGTGACTCAAGGATTTTTTTAAACCCTAATACAATCATTTAAACTATTACTGTTGCAGATAATTATTATATAAACATAAAAAATAAAATCATACATTTAATTGAAATTCTATTCATGCTCCGAAATACAAATCAACCATTTCTGGAGAGACAGCAAAAATCAATAAGCATTTTCTTACAATTGTCAAACTGGCATGCTGCCTCTAACATCCATTGTTGCCAAATGACAGATTTATGATGCTATTCTTCATCAGGGTGCAGCAACAAACTATGAGCTACCCAAAGCCTTTATACACAGCACATGAAATGCCCTTGCAGGTTGGATAGAGACTAGTAAGGAGAGTCGAACACGATATGCTGCAACTGCTCTTGCTGCTTCTGAAAAGAGAAAAAGGATCGGGAGATAAAATAACTCAAGCCTGGAAAATGCCAAAAAGAACGTTGCAGTGTTGGATGAACAACTTGCAGTCGCAAAACATCACATCCTTCTTAACTATTATTTATACATGTAGATTGATAAATAATATTGTAGGCCTATTAGTATGTTTTCATTGTTATTTTTGTTATAATTTCTCTAAATGTATTTCAACATATTTCAAAATTACATTGTATTTCAAAGATATTTAATAGAGAATATTTCAAATGTTTTATGTCTCAGTATTTTATATCTGTATTTGAAAGAAATTTTCACTCCATAAGCACCTTAATTGATAGTTACACTTTTGATCAAAATGCCAAATACAGGTTCTTTTTAACTATAATAGTATAGTGGGTATACAATTTAAGACTTTTCAAGGTTAAAAAAAATATCTAAAAATCACCTGAAAAACCTGGAATTTTCAGGGAATTTTTTTCCTGTATTAAGTATACACCATATATATGGCTCTAACATTAGCTCATTTCTTAGCTTACATGCTGGATCCAAAAGAAGGAATTTTGCACTTGATTTAAAGAAAAGAAAGCATTTGATTTTGCAAGGTCGAAGGGTAATATAAGAAAAATGTTTGGTTAAAGGCAGAGGAAAATTAATTTGCTTTCAAAGACAAGTTTACAGACTTATTTCTAAGAAATGATTTAATATGTCTGGGTCACTCAGAAGCTAGGTCCCGACCAGCCTTTTGTTTTACTTAGGCATAACTCCACAAAATCGCATGGCATGCATAAGCTATCAAGACGTCACACATTTTTTGTCTTTTTTTTTTGCCTTTTCTCCATCTACAACTCTACTCGAAATATATTCTTGCATACCAAAATAGTTAAAATAAAGTTCACTTCAATTGATTGTCAAGTTTCAATAAAAAAGTTCACCTTTTTCAGATTTATTTTTTGAGAATGAAGTCACATCTATTGATGTGAAAATGTAAACACTAAAAGTAAACAGAAAAATATTTTCAACAAGACAAATAGTGTCTATGGTTATTTAATCTTTTGTTGTTCAAAACCATTCATAAACCTGTAGGCACAGAATAGTGCTTTATGAACTCAATTTAAAGGTTTAGTAAATTAGTTTTAGTATTGTACAATGCCACTAATTATTTTGTTTTTTGTTTACTAATATTGTAATATTTAATCTCCATTTCTGTATGAAATTGCTACATTTTAGTTCTCAAAATAATATCATATTTTGTGATTGGCTTTTAATTTGCTAGTAAATTCTAATTTTGAACAAGATGCATGTTCTTTACCCTAAAGTATAACTTATTATTTACCCCAGAGCTACTGAGTTGAAAATGGGCATATATGGCTAATAAGAATGCACAAATTGTTTGAATTAATTTAAATAAAAAATTTGCAATCAAATCCAGCATGAACTAAAAATTCTGGTCATAAAAACGACAGATTTTTTATTTTTAGAAGAGAGGTCTACCCTTGTTAGATGTCTGATGATATATTTTTATTAATGGGCTATTATTCACTCTTCATCCAAATGTGGGTACATTTTCAAACTATACCTGTTTCACCCCCCTATGCCCTTATTGTAAATATGCAATAGCCTGGATAGGTATTGGTGAGAGGCACTAATTATTTTCCACTATCTGTGTCTTTCAATGACCACATTAATATCTCTTTGCTTTATAATTCCAGGGAGATGTCCGGCTTCTAAAGTGTAAATTGAACCACTAAAACATTTTTATCAGTGGCACCATTTCTTCCTTGAGACCAATGTTATTTACTCTCTCATTAGTGCACAAGTATTATTTTGGACTATTACTTTTTTAAAACAACAGAACACATTTAATAAATATAATAATTCATAACTCCAAATATGTCTGGAAACAAGTGCCCACAAGATCCTATTCCTATAACATTTCGTGATATGAAACAATCTCTACTATTGGATTCCCTGAAAAATATGAAAGAAGAAATACAACCTGTTCCTGTGAGTTTCAACTGCGTGAAGCAAGAACTGTCAGATTCACAGCACAAGCAACATTCTGGATCTCTGTTATTGAGGCATTTGCTGGGTAACAACATGGACATTGAAGAAAATCATTCACTTCAACCAAGTCCTTTGCCGGTATTAATCCCTGACATCAAGGCCGAAGCACAGGTAAAGTACATTCACAACCTTAGTTTTCTTGGATGACAGCTCATAAAGTTACTTGAAATAATCCCTAATGTATCACCATGCCAACAGCTGACATCTTTCACTTTGGATAGTTGTAATGAAAACATAATAGTAATGTATAAATGTGATAGCTAACCACAGTAATTTAAGCCCATATCATTTAAATTTATTTGAGGTCAGTCACAAAGCTATTTATTGTTTTATCCCACTTAAAAAAATATTATTCACAGCACTTTCATGTAAGGTCTTAATGAATATAGCCTCAAAATGGTGACTGATGAATTTAAACCATGTGAATGAACATGACGGAAACAAGTTCTTTACAATGATGCACCCACACAGTGGATACAAATATTTTATTAAGTTAAATATTTTGAAATATGATAAAATAATCATAAAATAATTAATTATATATAAAATAAAAGACAAGTATTTTCTCTTTCCCAAATAAATACGATGCTTGCATTAAAAGGTATTAATGTAGGCACTATATTACACATACTCAATAACGTTCCAAAACAAAGAACAAGTACTTTTAATTAAGTTTGGAATATGGTTTCGGGTTGAGCAAAAGAGATTATTCAAAGTAATTAAATAGGGCGAAAAAACTTAAGTTTACATTATTTTAGATGTAAAATGTAATATGTAATTAAGAAAGTTAACATTTACAACAAAACATTGATCTTTTACAATTGTTGGCAACCCAAAACCTAAACATATGATTTTCGAACTTTCATGTCATCCAGGTAAAAGCTTATCATATCATATTCTGAAAATTGAAAAATGACACCTGGACTCGGGAATCGAACCCAGGACCTTCGGCTTAGTACGCCAATGTTCTTACCACTGAGCTATCCAGGATTCGTCCTGTGTCCATGGTCATTCTTCACTCTTCACTCATCGTTTTATGGCAGAATCGACTCCCGTGCCCAGGTGTCATTTTTCAATTTTCAAAATATGATATCTAGATGGTGTGATCCTCACTAAAATGCATAAATGATAGCTTTGGCTATTTGATTCAGACACTAAGTAGTTGTCGGTGACCTGGCGGTCTAGGGGTAAGGTGTCAGACTTCTATGCTGGCGGCCGGGGTTCAATCCTCGGTCCCGGCAAAGATTTATACAATAAATGTAACAACTGTGAAAAATTGTCTGTAATTCGGTTAGCGGACCAATAGTAATAGTAGGCCTACATTTGAGAAAAGATGCATGATCATGTTAGATATTAGTGCCATAGTCAGGCACTCACAACTTGAATGGGAATTTACTTGTCTTTCGATCAAAAGTAGAATGAAACATCTTGGTTTTGAATACATGTTTAAAGAAATTTCTTTTAATTAAATATATGTTATAGATCCATTCCTAATTTAACAAATATGCCAGGTTCTTTTGTAATATACATTCAAATTTTATTATATACATAATGTAACTTCCCCTTTTTACAGTAATCAATAGCTCCCTTAGCTTCTACACTACTGTGGGGCATTACCTATTCTGGATAAAGTCCAATTGGCAGGGGGCTTGAATCCCAGAGGATTGGACGGGTCATGAGATTTAAACATAGTGTGGAGTATAAAGAGATGTTAAAAAGTACGCTAACTTCTATTTATTGATACCAGACATGCTATTTTATTACACAAGTGGTTACCTAGAACATTTTATTCTGTGACGTGGGAGCATTCACGATGTTAAGGAATTTCACGGACTGTCTAAAGGCCATAGTTCCACCTTGCACGGCCGATCCACAATAGTGGGATTTCTTTATCAAGTCTACTCTTAATTGATTTTAACTGACTCCCTTACTTTATATTTATCTTAGAGCATGGCTTCTCTTTATCTGGTGTGAAGCTCCACCCCTATTCTAAAGACATCAAATTAAATAATAAGAATCCACTGGTCCATACAGGAAAATTTCATCAAATTAATTAAAAAAAATCCCTAGTGTTTATAGTACTTTGGGTCATTATGCGACAGTGACATTGCTATTTGAGTGTTTAGTTATAGTTGAAGTTTATTTTTAGGGGTGAAATTTGATTTCAAAAAGAAAAGCTCTGTCATTTAACAAAGAAATGACATCACAGATTTAGTGGTTAGCTGGTGTTGGACAGTAAAACTACACTATAACTATCAGCATTCAAACACTGCTCAGCCTCGAGCTTGTATCCAACTATCGATACTTTATTTAATCAACTGTCTTCCATTCTTTAATGTGTGCTTTAGAGTAACAGTCTACTATACACAACTCTTAAAATATCATTTTGATTCCTGACCAAGTGTTTTAGTATAGCTACTTCAGGACAGGGTCTGCAGACTCCTGGCTCGTGAGACATATCTGACCAGCTCGTTTGTGTGAAATACTTTTATATTACAATCTGGCCTACTGTAAAATGCAAACAAACAATAATAGTTTATAATTTTAGCTTATAGGGCCTACACATAATTTTGAATAACAAAAAACACTTAGCGCTATTCCAATCTATGCTATTTATTTACTTTATTATCTAAAGAGAAAGTATTGTAATTGTGAAAATTTTTGACTTCGGGAATATGATGAATCTTTAGGTTTTATGTGCCCCCAAACCCAGAAAGTGGATTATACAATTAGCTCTTTCTCTGGCCAAAGATCTGGTACAAATTGATTTTGTTCATACTTGATATTTAGAGATTATATGATTATACCTAAAGGAATTTAAAAAAAAAAGACTTTAATCTTTGAATTATCCCTTTTAGTGCCACAGGCCATTCTTATCGGCTCCACCTGCTATCACTAAAAGTGCCACAATCTGATCTGATCGGCTCCACCTACTACCGTTAAAAGTTCCAGAGCTGATAAGGTCGGCTCTCTAGAATTGCGCTAGTTCTTGTTTTACCTGATAGATGGTGTAGTAGTGCCATATATCACTGGAAAGTAAACATTTCCCTCTATTATTTTATATAATGTTGGCAACAAAAATCAACCGTAAATAGTTGTTATTGGAACTGGAAGTTTAGTACATTTACAATGGTGGATGGTCGCGTTCTCAATGTGTTGAGTGAAACGCCGGTTTACATACATTCTGCATTAAAAAACATAATTGTGTTTAAAATTCATACTGATATAAATAGTTTTGTAAACAGTTTTCAAATATACGAGAATTGTTCTGAGTTTAGAAAATATACTATTTAGATTTTCATGTTATGTCATGTGAATGAAAAGATTTATTTACCAATGTAAGTAAATAGGGGTAATAACTTTTTAAATTTATATAATATTAAAAAAAAAGAAGACGAAACTGTTCATTTTAAAAAGATTTTTTGAAAAATGCATTCATTATATTTAGGCCTAAATATTTATTCATAGGTAAGAAATATAAAAAATCTTGCTGTAAGGTTAGCCCAAAAATATCTAATGTAGGTTACTAAATAAAAATGCCTGTAATTCCTATTTATACTCATATATATTCAAATCTTTATTTTCTTGTTTAGAACTAAATTCACTGCAACAAAATAATAGTTAAATGTATATATATAATATCTTTTTTAATATCTTAATTAGACTTAGTTTTGAAAATAATATTAGAAATTAAATCATTTAAATTAAATTGTATTTATTTATTATTATTAAGGAACAACACATGCAGATTAAAATGATAAAAAAAATCATAAAAAAATCACATAAATAAAGGTTCGGCAAATTTTCTTGCAAACCCTTACAAAATTTAGGAAATAGCTGTGGCATTCTTCACAAAAAAAACCTAACAGGCCTTTGGCACTCTTCACACACAAATTCTGGAATAGGCGTGGCACTATAAGAGTTACAGGTAGTTACTGATTAGTGATATTTTTAATTACAATTTTTTTCCAAAGTTGCTCAAACCATTTTGTTTGAAAGGGATATATAGGTGTTCAACCACCCAAAAACAATTTTATGCTTTTATTTTTCTGGGAGAAAATTTAAGGTTAGTTTACTGATTACACGTTTTTTTAAAGATTTGAAATATTTCAAAATCCGCTTGAACAATGTGGTTTAAGTTGTTAAGTTTTTTTTCACATTATTCATAATTTTATTTATTTGTTTTCCTTTAAAAGATCACTTTAATGATGACTGGTTTTTGAAATTTCTTTTTGAAAATAGTTATACACAATTTTGTTAAAAATTGGAATATGTAGTAATATCTTGATAAATAAAATTTTTTCTTTTTCTAAAATCCATTTATTTAAAGGTAAATCTAGTTTACTTATAACAAACTATAGAAAATTGGAAATATTTTGAAAATGTCCTTGAATATTTAGTTTATAATGGGTACTTTTTTCATGAGATTTAAGAATAGACTCCTGTTTTTATTTTTACAATAAAAAATGATTTTAGGGTAGCTTACAAATAACAGATTTTTTAATATCCTATTAATTTGAGGAAGCAGAAACCAACCTTCACTCAAACAACCCCTAATCCAATAATTTGAGGCAGGACAAAAACACCCTATGCTTAAAAAACTGCTTCTCTCCTATGTCCCTTTAATTAATACACATAAACAGTCATATTATAAACATACACCAAATAAATTAAAATAACACATTTTGAAGATGAAATTTAAAATGTTGCCTTGCAATATAGAAAATCAAATGTTAGAATGTTCTCATTTTTAACTTTAATATCTATATTTTATAAGATAAAGAATAGAACAAATAGCCCAGTGTCTTTGCCAAGATATATACTACATTATACCTTCACATAGCCAAGATCTGTACTATAGGGACTACTATATGCTTTACTATTATACTTTTCATATAACCTACATTATACCTTCCCAGAGCTGTGCAAGTTTAATATGTTAGGGGAGCAGGTGAAATATGATTGAGTTAAGAGTTAAGTGCCGTCTCATATTTAAATAGCTTAGTATAAGATACAATAATACTGAATGTTGCCAGACCGTTTTTTCTTTTATACTTCACATCCTATAACCTAGACAGCTATTCATATAGTTACAGGGGCGAACCATTTAGAATACCTATTCAGTACTCTTGGCCATGATTCAAATACCATTCTCGCCATTACCACACAAAATGAGACTGATACCCTTGTCTGTTTGTCTACCAGTGCGAGTTTGAATTTTTGTTAATATAGTGATTGTGGTGTTCATAAATAGTTACAAAGTTTTTATGCAGCCATTGATATAAATCAATATTTCTTTGTTGGTAGGACTCAAAGTTTATAACCACTAATTTGCTGCCAATCACCAAAGCAGAGCGGATAAAGGCAGAACCATCTACAGGACCATCATGGAAGCCAATGTATGATATCCTTAATATTGATTTACTTAACAAATTGTAATTCCGGATATATATTGAATAAGCATTGAGATTCTCAATCTTATTAAAATAGGAGTATTTATTGTGATACTTTATAGACATGACCAAATATTTCTTGGTATGCTTGGTATAGTATTTAACTCTATTAAAATATTGTGCATGACTAGATATTTTTTGGTATGGTATTTAACTCTATTAAAGTATTGTTCATGACCAGTTATTTTTTGGTATGGTATTTAACTCTATTAAAGTATTGTTCATGACCAGCTATTCTTGGGTATGGTATTTAACTCTATTAAAGTATTGTTCATGGCCAGTTATTCTTTGGTATGGTATTTAACTCTATTAAAATATTGTGAATGATTGGATATTATTTGTCATGGTATTTAACTCCGTTAAAATATTGTGTATGACCAGATATTCTTTGGTACGATATTTAACTCTATTAAAATATTGTGCATGACCAGCTATTCTTTGATATGGTATTTAACTCTATTTAAATATTGTGCAGAAACACATGTTTTAAAATCAAATATGCACAACTGATTTTATTTGTATTTTATTGAATTAATTCATGTGATCTGTTTTGATATTATATTTCTATAAATTACACATGCACTGGTGTCTACACAATCAATCTTGCAATATAGTGGTTTGGCATTGAGAGTTAAGTTACATCTATAATCTTGTGCAGGTACACAAAGGAGTGTTTTTCTTACCCCTCTTGACAAATATAGGTCCTGTTTCTCCAAACCATCTTCCTCATTCCGGCCCCCCTTAGGTCAGTGGTTTTCAACCTTTGGGCAGGATTTGAACCCAAATTTTGTCTTTTAAACCTTTGTGACCAACACTCTTTGATATATTAGTTTTTAAATTATTATTTTCATCGAATATCACTACTCGTATGGCTTATCCGCAAATAATGACACTTGTGGGGCAGATAGAATTAAAAGGAAATGTATCTATATTTGTATGGGGGGAGACTGATGAAATTGTTTAGGAAAAATCACTCACAGTACCCCTGGTCAAACCAAACGAGTTTGACATTAAGCTCATGTGCTTGATTTAGTTATTATAAATTGATTATATAATGATCCTGCAAATGCAACTAAGATACCACAAAATAGAATCAATGTGGGGTATTTTGGAAGTTGTGCTAGTAGGGCCACTTGACCAAACACAAGACTGCAACAGCAAACTAATTCAACGAGCAGCAGTCTTAGTTTGATAACCAAAAGGTACCTAAACAGTAAATTAAAGGTTTTTATTATCTTAACCTCTCATACGTATATTTGAATTTTGCACCTTACTATAATCATTATAACCACTTTAAAATGTAAACCTAAAACTATAACCTCAACAAACATTGCGATCCCACCCGGATCATACTGTGAATCTGAAGGAGGTCATGATGGCTAGCTTGAAAACCATTGCCTTAGAATATGCTGTTAATAACCACATTGTTTAATGTAAATAAAATCAATAAATCACAACCAACATCAGGGACATTTCATTTATTTTGTAGTAGGTATACCTTTTATTTAGTGACTAAATGTTTACAAATCTTATCTATATATGTTTTGTGCATTACAGATCTGATGATATAAACAGCAACAATATAAGTATTCCAAACGATCTTTCAGAAATTACTCGTCTAGGTAAGTAACTAAGATTTTGTTTCAAAACTCATATGCACTTTGCCAAGCAGTCTTAACTCATTAATAACCCTTGTATTAAACATACAAATAATTCTCTAAACACCTCTTGCATGTACAATTGTATGTTAATTACTCTCTAATACAAACACATTTTGTTAACCTATGTTAACTCATGTGAACAGTCTCAATATAGGTAATACGAATGCAGCCTATCTTCGGGTGGGCTACCCCACAATTCAATATCTTTGTGTTTGTGTGTTCTTGTGTTTATTTATATATATACATATAAAAACAACTTAGTTCTCAATACGGTTGATATGTACCTGCAAAGCAGGAAAAACTTGTAGAAGTCGAAGAAATTTAAAAAAAAGCCACTGCAATTTTCAGAAAGTTTAGTGGTTATTAATATTGATGAATACGTAATAGAAAAATGTGACACATTAACTAAATTATTTTTTATCTATATTTCATGTTATTTGTTGATGAGTAGTCTTTATTGATTCAAATTGCACCATTCAAGAATGCAGCTGTTCTATACTGATATGTAAAAGTTACAGAAATAAGTTCGGCAAACAGGCTTATTATATCATCATTAGTCACAATTAGGACTGCACTCGATGTAATGTATTTATGGCCATTAGGTACCTGTTTAAACTATATTTTCCCTCTTTTTAAGTAGAAAGTAGGAAATTACTTTTGATTAACCTAGTTTCTATGTATATCACAAAGTCATGTATGAAGTTATTCTTAGAAATTTTCAAAAGAGCCATGTTTGGAAGTACCTTTTCCAAATATGGCCAGGAGAGCACTTTGGTTGTGACTGTGCACATGTGCGGTGAGCTAGCTCAAACATTAGCTTTCCCCAGATGCCATTATGGGAGAAGCAATGTTTGTTTACATTTTGTTTTGAACGTTTAAAATATTTAAGTCAGTTGAAGGACCTATTGACTGCAAAATATGTTCTGTTATCTGTATTTTGAATTTCAAAATTGGGAAACCAGCCAAAACTCATCGATAGATTAGTGAAGCTTAAGGTTAAAATGCAATGAGTCATTAAATGGTGAGAAAATAGGTTAGACACTTTGACAACAAGTGTCAAAATGCGCATGATTAGACATGGAGCCTTTAATCATTAATGATGATTTGGTGCAAATAATCAACGAACAAATTTGTGAGAACAAACGATTTACTATTTCATCACTTTCTTGTGAATTTTCACAATTTCAAGAACTGTTATGAATGAAATTGTGACAGATTGTTTCAAATATCAGAAGTTATGTTCACACTGGGAGCCAAAAGTTTTCTATGAACTAAAACCAGTGACTTGGCAGTGCTTTTACTTTTCTTACGCAATACAGTGATTAAGGTGATGATTTTATAAGCCATCTAGTCACTGGTGATGTGACATGAATGTGTCACATTACACTAGAATCAAAATTGCAGTCCATGCAGTGTGGGCATATCACATCTCAGAAAAAGCAGAAATCCAAGCAAACAATTTCAATCCAAAAGATAGTGTGCACCGCTTTGTGGGACAGAAAGAGAGTTTTGCATAATGATTTCATGCCATGGGGCACAATAATAAATGCTGCACCCTATTGTAAGACCTTGAAGAACTTGCATCTCACTGTCCAAAGCAAAAGGTGAGGCATGCACACTTCACATTCGTGGTTTTGTGTTGCTTCATGATAATGCTCGGCCACACACTGCTGGTCCTGCCCAAGAGCTCATCACATCATTTGGCTGAGAACACATGAATCATTTCCCCTACAGCCCAGACCTAGTAACAAGTGACTTTCACTTGTTCCTGCATTTGAAATAGTTCCTTGCCGGTCAGTGCTACAATGACGAGAATGCGGTCAAAAGAACTCTACAACATTGGACATCTTCACAGGCAGCTTCATTTTATGAAGAGGGTATTCAGAAATTGGTGCTTCACTTAGACAAAATAAAGTCAGGTGTATGTTTGTTTCTATCAAGGCATAACCTAATTATCCTTATTGACAATCATTCATTTTACTTACACACACACACTCCCCCCCCTCCTCCCCGCGCGCTTATGACTGACTTACCAAAATATCCCTTTGCTTACTAAGTTTACAATTGACAGGATTGTTTGTAGTGATTCTCACCCCTGACTAAACCCTAAGGTTGGATTTTTATCCCATTCGGTGCACTGCTGTATGTTTTTCATATGTGATTTTCATCCATTATGTTAGGTAAGAATCTATATCTATAACCATAATATATCAAAAACTACTCTTATAAATTACTAAGTTCTCTAATCGGACACAAACAACAATTTAACACTAACTACAGTAGCCCCATGGCTTCTTTGGTGCTGACTGACAGCTCACAGCTGACTTCCCCCCCAGCCAAACATCATGTTCAGACAAAATTAAAATCGACATGAAGTAACCAATGCAACACATAGTTTGAATGTCACTAGAGGGTTCAGTCACACTCAGGTACTACATGATATCGAGAGTTTCAATAACAGGTTCCCTTTTCAGTCATGGCCCTTCTCTCACTGCTATACCTGTCAGTTTCCACTTTATTGAAATATTGTTGCAATCCTACTGTAATTGAGTTTAATTGTAGACCAATGTGACATCCACCATACTCCCAATAATTATTTTGATTCAAAATAGAAAAAATGTTTTGTATTTGTTTTAAGTAGGAGTTGCATATGAAAGAGTTTATTTTAGAAAGTGTATGATAGGAGAGGGGCGGACAGTCAACATTGACATAAGTTGGTAAACCCTGTGATACAGGACCTGACACAAAGCAATCACAATATGTCAAAGGAGGAGGAGGGGGCTTACTAAAATAAAATCACTCACTTCATACCCCTGTTACTCCCCCAAATATACTGTATTTCTATAAACCGTGCAAACATTTTCCAACTCAAGCAAGTGCTTGATAACTCAATAATGGTTTAATAAATCTTGATATCCACCAGGCTTCTACATAAAACAGTTCCTAGTCAACCTGTTTTCACCCCCACTGTACCCTACTGAGCCTTTGGGATATACACACTTTATTTATGTTAAGAGTTATAGCTAAGAAAGTCTTTTCACTTTATGAGGTAATTGTATTATATTTGAAAAATGGTTCATGAAAGGTGGATAGAAACATATAAAAGTTACACACACAATAAGGCCTTTTTAAAAAAAACAAAAAAAAAACCCGTTAACACACTACATTGCTGTCATTGGACAAAGGAGTTATGGCTGCCCCTTGAAGAAAATCAATTGTTACCACCCACTCCCTTGCATATTCGAATCCAAAGTCTATTTCCTGTGTGTGTCCTTTATTTTATTCCTTTTACATGTTCCTCCCTAAGTGTCCTATCATTCTTTACAAATTCACTTTTTCTCCCTTTTGTGTTTTTTGGCTTCATCTTTTAGGAAATTGTGTTTCACATTCTCTCCTAATGATTTATGATAAAATGAAACCTAAATTGGGGGATTGGGTACTGATGATCGATTTTATTCAAGAGGCAGCCATTAATTCTTTGTCTATTGGCAGCAATGTAAAGTGTTAGCTGTGTTCTTTTTATTGTAAAAACCTTATTGTGTTTGTTCTTTTTATAATATATTTCTATCCACTTCCAACACCTTCCAAATATAAATCTATATTTTTTAATTCTTATATAAAAATTAACCAAACGGGCTGCTGCTATAACTTTTGACAAATAGTGTTGGTGCTGAAATAATCAATATTTAAAAATTTTAATTATAACTTAAAAACATGTATATTTTACATCTACAGTACTTTATTACAAATGATACATCTTTTGTCTCTCTCTCTCTCTATATATAAATATATGGTTGATTATACATTTAAAAACTCATTTAAAGGTTTTGAAGATTTGTGGACCATGCAGCTGTTCCCCCTCCCCCTTGTTTTGGTTTAATGAATCCCAAAAGGTCAAACTAATTACTAATATTCGTTAATTGTAAAATATTCTAAGCTTCACTACTTAAGTACAATTAATTTCATAATGGTCGGTGACCTGGCGGTCTAGGGGTAAGGTGTCAGACTTCTATGCTGGCGGCCAGGGTTCAATCCTCGGTCCCGGCAAAGATTTATCTGATTACCAAACCCTTCCTTCACCTCTGACAAGACATCTTGTGAATGTGAGGAATGCCAGGCCTCCACCGTGGCTAGGATCCCACGTTAAACTGTAGGTCCTCCATTTTATCTCACAATCACCCTACCATTACACATTAGCGTAAGTGCGTATAACCCGAACGGGTAGTAAGACGCGGTGCTAATAATAATAATAGCGTAATGTATGCTTTCTTCATGATTAATAATGATTAAATAGTTAATTTTGCGTGTGACCTTTTCTATTAAAGAAGATAAAAGAAAGGAAGATGATGTCAACATTGTGTATTGGATTCTGCTCACTTTTGCTTCCTTCGCAGGTGAGCTTTCATCAATTACTTCTAGTCATTAGTTTATCTTTAATAACTAAAAAAAATCCATGTTTCCCTGTCGAATTATTGTATTGGGATTAGGGATATTTATTATCAATAAACTTAAATATGTAAACATCCCGATGGTCTGATAACTCTAAATATGGTCTTGCTATTTAAATTTGTATTTTATCTGTTTTGTTATTTTCTTTACCAGTAAAAAAATATATAAAATATGCTACATTTCTTGTGTTTATGGTAGGAAGTTCACAAAGCTAAAATGATTTCATTGTAGCAATTTTTTTGTGTGATGTAAACAAAATGTTATTATGCTCTGATCACAACGCAAAATCTCATGATGAACATTATAGACTATCACATTATTTTCATGGCACTTTAAGACCTTAATGTTATTGCCTTCCCCCACCATAATAGAGGACATACCTACTTAGCAGAAAGCTTTGTATTCATCTGGCCCAACTGGCTAAACATTCACCTATCTTTGGCAAATCTCGGCCTTCAGATATTAGCTGTAAACTTTTCTTTTTAGTTATACACTGAAACTTGGAACTACCATGTGATTTTTATTTTCTCTGAATAGCAAAGAATGTGAGCCTCTTAGGCATGGTTCAGGCAGAAGCCAATCTCTCATCCACCAAAAATGCAGCTTAGGTCAAATACTAATAAAACTAGAGAATTTCATCCAAATAAAAAGCTAAATGTGAATTGCATACATTAGACATTAAGCTTTTAATAGTAGGCCGTAATATAGAAGAAAAATTGAACTGAAGAACTAAGAACTATAATTCAAACACACCTTTCTTCTTCTTGAAACATTGGGCTATATAATGACTTTATAAAATTTTCCATCATGGTCAAACTATCCGTTTTAAACACCATTTACATTACAACACACTATTAATTTTTTATGAAAAAGAATATTTTATTCCTCTATAGTAACCTAAAATGTATGGAAAACTAGACTTTTTTTTCGGTAAAACACGGAAAACTTAAAGAATTTAGAATTTAGAAAATAGTGGCAACCCTGATAATGTAAAACAATGGTTTCTCTACTGTTTCTTAAAGATTTAACAGAATATTTTGGAGTGTACCATATGTATGGCTAATATTTATACACACCAACTGGCCCCGTGGTGTAATGGTCAATGCACCTGGCTATTAGCCAAGGGGTCCCAGTTTCAATTCTCGATTGATGCATTAAGTATTTTTCCTGAAAGGGGAACTAACCCAACAGTCACCAGGGTTTGGTTAGTTAGGTTTAAGTGTTTCTACTGGTTCCACACCCTCATCACGATTATTTCATCTCATCAGGACATGGAAAGAGCCTCCATGGAAAGGCTGTCCAATTAGTACATTGGGGCATCCCCTGGGCAACAGTACACTAGTACTGACTAATCTTTCCAATACTGGGCTACGAATGGTGTAGTCCAGACATTCAATATTATATTATTGCTACACACCTATAATATAAGGCTGATTCCAAAATCAACCTCCAATTGGCTGGTAAGAAGAGTCAAAATTATAAAAAAGAATCTTATTATATACAAAACTTAGATAACTCCGTTACTTGTCCACAAAGTCGCTACCCAAATTCAGGCACTTGTAAAAAATTGGCATCAGCTTTTGTAATCCTTCGTCAACGAACCGCGCCACCAGGGTACACAGCTAGTTGTTGACTCCATTTATGAACTTCTTGTTGGTTTCTAATGCTTGATAGAGGTTTGACCTTTATATTTCTGAAGATATTCTAATCGCCTGGCACTAAGTCCGAGCTGTAATGTAGGTGATTGAAAATCTTCTAGTTGAACTACTTTTGTTAATCCTTTGTGCAAGTTGCAATGAGGAACTATGGGTTGTCGTGTAGGAGACTGCACCTTTTGCTTGGGATTAACCTCCAAAGCTTCTTCAGTGTCTCACAATAATGTCAGAGGTGTATGCATATTGGTTAGCAACTATTTAAAAATCAACTTGTAAAAGAAATGATTATTTTCAAAACTTAAAAAATCTGCGTGTGTTCACAAATACTGCTTGGGTAGCTACCTGAGACTCAACCCTGAGTTGATAACAATTGCAATTATAACAATATTCTATAAACGTTTTTATAACTTTTTATTTATTTTATCAATATTTTTTTACAAATTTACTAATCAGTTGCAACTATAACAATATTCTATAAACATTTTTATAACTTTTCATTTATTTTATCAATATTTTTTTACAAATTTACTAAGCAACTCATGGATATCTATGGTTCATTCTAGATGTAGTATCATGGTCTACTCTATTCTTCATTAGAAAATTATCATTGAGACCATCCAAACCATTTCAATGCATTCTACACATTTAGAGTATATTACAGTACTAACTGTCTGAATACTGACCAAGTTTATTTTATTTCGAATTTTTAACGCAAAAACTCATTCAAAATTAAAAATTAAATTTTTTGTTTACTATCTGCAGTAATTTCTCTTCTTTAAGGTTGTGTAATTATGTTTTATTTATTTAAAATAACTAAATCGAAGCAGTGTTTATGTTTATTATTTCTTACATAGGGTGACCTGGCGGTCTAGGGGTAAGGTGTCAGACTTCTATGCTGGCGGCCGGGGTTCAATCCTCGGTCCCGGCAAAGATTTANCAAATACGGGACACTATCTTGTCAATGACTAGTGATTAGATTAGAATTCGGGTATTTCCAACGCCTAACGGCTAAATTCCAAAAACTCAGTGCAGTCCACAATCGAAAATATCCTACCGTTGCTATGTTTGAATAAACTATGACCTGGTGGTCTAGGGGTAAGGTGTCAGACTTCTGAGCTGGCGGCCGGGGTTCAATCCTTGGTCCCGGCACAGATTTATCTGATTACCAAACCCTTCCTTCACCTCTGACAAGACATCTTGTGAATGTGGGGAATGCCAGGCCTCCACCGTGGTTCGGATTCCACGTTAAACTGTAGGTCCTCCATTTCATCTCACAGTCACCCTACCATTACACATTAGCGTAAGTGCGTATAACCCGAACGGGTAGTAAGACGCGGTCCTAATAATAATAATAATAATAATAATAATAATAATAATAATAATATTTCTTACTTAGCTTAATTGTAAACCTAATTGACCCCCCAAAAAATGCTAAATGTTTTATTTAACTTAAAACACAAATATGCAAATTATTATTTATTTCTTGAAAACTCTAAAACAATTTTTTTTTACTGAACCATTACAGTCAAGAAAATATTTTATTGGACACAAAGACCAAACAAAAATTGGCCAATACCATTCTTAGTCATTTTTATAAGTGAACACAATTTCACCTTGAACTATATAGCTTTAGAGAAATATACATGTCCAAATATGGCTCAAGTGTCATGTTGAACTTGTTAAAAATTACAACCTATTTGAAAAAATAATGATTTAAAATGAAACCTATTTGAAAAAATAATGATTTAAAATGAAAAACAACCATATTACTAATACCAATCTCACTGTTGTCAAGTGAATTAATGCACCACACTTGGATGCGATTTCTGGTTCAGACATAATAATTGTGTATCTGTACTGTCTCACTCTGTATCTTACTTCTCTTCTAGATGATAAACATATAATTAGACAAATAGAGTAGGTATAAGGAAGGTATAATTTTAAAATGTACCTACATTTGTGTGGTGTGAGAGTGGGAAACCATTTAGATAAAAACATCCTCATATTTCCAGGCCAGTATTTGAACCTGACCTTCCTGTCACTGGTGAACCAGATTAGATGAGCTTGACATTTAATCCACCACATGCTACCAACAGAGTTAATCGTGTGTCTAATGTACCAGTTAATCGGTCGGGAGTTAAGTATCTATAGAGAGCTTAACACTACCATGCGTGTATTTATTGAAAGACAGAGGAGGGAAGGTAAATTGACACCATTCAGGATTTGGACTGGACTGGATCAGACCAGGATTAGGACTGGGATTGGGGTTCCTTATATTCAAATTCTGGCACTTATTTTCCTTTTATTCGTCTAAGCCATTTACTTGATGTATCGACTGTGAAAAGATGAAAAAAGGTGGAGTTGAAGACTGATAAGCTCTCTTTAGCTTGCAGTCAACTTTGAGGAAAATATAACATCCCAGATGGATCTCAGACTATGTTACAATAGTGTTTAGTAAAATACCTTAAAATAAATCTACAACATACTTATCATATTTAATGTTTTTTGTTTTTCTACTCTTTGCTTATTTTATGAATGATTCTGGGTTTGGTGTGTAAAAATCCATCAAATAAGAGTGTCACAGTTTTCCGATTCATTAAACTGTTTGTGGGTTGACAATTCAGACAAGATATTGATTGCCCAAAGTGGAATATTATCTGCTAAAGTTAGTCGGACACAAGCTCAGAAACTAATTGAGCAATTGTTCTTCATAAGGAGCTTATATGGGGGAATTGAAGGTGATTTTAAACTAAGACATTTGCTTTGTAGCCTGACACTTTAAAAATAATTAATCCTAAGAATTTTAAATAGTAAATTATGTTATTTATTAATTACAAATGGTGTATTTTAAAATTGATCATTTTCTTTATTACAACCATTTGAATGCCCACATTTAAAATATAAATGATGAAAACGGTGGGTTATTATTTTGAATGAATAGAACTTCTGGAAAATTTCAGTCTGGAACGGATGTATTCATTCATTTCATTTCTATACCTCTTACTTTAAATAGTTTCCTACAAATGTCTGGAGAAAATATTATTATTGATAATATAATTTTTTCTTCAAACAAGGACAAATTGTTTGAATGTTGTAGACAAACCATTAAACATATTAACTGATTTTTATATGTAAAGTTATTTATAGATTATTTTACCAATTTAAAGTTCATCCAATCCTTGAAAATTTTCACATTGGTTAATTTAAGGAAAAACAAGTTTTTTTTTCTCATCCAAACCATTTTTGTACTAGCGTTTGGATTAACAGAGCATAGATAAGTATTAAAATTATATCTTTATCTAATTCAAACTTTTTTCAGACTCATTAATTTTAATATGGTACTTTTTTATAAGCATATATACAGCAGAACGTTTTAAATTCTAAGTCTGAGGGATATCTAGAAAAATTCGAAATATCAAAAATTTGAATTAACCATTTTCAAAAGTATCTAGGCATCTGATTCACAATAAATAAATAACCTCAAAATATACCATATTGAAACACACACATTTTATATATGCTAAATTAAACACACAGGCACAAAATATACACAAATGAAACACAAAATATAAAAACTTGGAAAAATTAACAAACAATATTGATTTAAGAGATAATACCTACTAATAAAAACAATTAAGCTATAATAAATCTTTGTACATAATCACACTCATACTTTCCATGAGGACTTACACAAGGTGCAATAAATATAAATATATGGAAAAAGTATGATCTCTCTACTGGGACGGGTGATGCTGAACATAAATACACATGTGTGAAGAACCATTTACAGTGTAACCTGGGATATTGAACATAATTTGTTCTTAAAGACTGTTTGGAAACCAATTTATTTGAAAGCTGAAACCTTTTCCCCAAAAATGTTAATGTAAAATGGATTCATCTGTTCCCAAAACCTCAGATGATTGCTTATTTGAACCCTTATAACACTACTATTTGCATAAAATCCTATGCAAATATAATGAAAATGCATAAAATCTTACAAAAAGAATAGACACAATAAATAAATAAAATTTAGATGAAAATTTATCTTCACTAAACCTGTACAGAGGAGAGTTGATGGTGTAAGTGGAAGGTGATGAGGAAAGGGAAGAGTAGAAATGTTATTGTTTGAAAGGGGAGTTCCCTTCCATAAAAAACATCAGGTAACTGTCCTTCTTGGGTCTTTTCACTTTTTCTTTTCTGTCTCTTAAGCCTACTCAACTCTGCTTGAGACTCACTAGGCCTGTCTCACTAAAAACTTGTCCAATGAGATTTGTTTTTGCCTGCGTTTTAAAATGTTTCTGAAGCAGTTCTAACAACTTTTCTTTTCACTTTGCTGCTATCACTATCCTTCTTTGCCCTCATGGTGGCTTATTTAATGATAATTTATTTTTAAAAAAATCAATAAAAGGTACTGCAAATTTGAGCAGGATTATACAGTGAGTGGAGACTGCGATGTATCTGACACTCTCCCACTGTACATCTAAGCCTGCTGAACACGGGGTTGCTGGTTTGTTTGTTCAGTAACCAAGATTTTTTTTGTAATCGGTGGCTTCTTTGTTCAAAAAATTTGTTCGGGAACCAATTTATTTGAGATTAGAGTTGTTCTACAACTGAGCTGCCACTGTACTCCTATGAGAGACAGATAATTTCTACAGCCAAATTATCCTTTCTAAAAATCTGGGTACTCTTAACCTGTACTTTCTACAATAGTTCCTTGAACAAATTACATGGTTGCCACACATTTAGAAAACCAGGAGAACTGAGAAAACTAAGACTTATTTTTTGAAAAATCTATTAATATACTGAAATACAGTAGTACCCCTGAATCTGGTTTAGTATCCACGGTTTACCGCTTCCTAAAAAGAATTTAAAATTTCATAAGTTTCAAACCATATGCCTAGTAGGTATGTCCTTGACTCATCTTACTTTGTCCCCATACCCATGCTTCCTCGCAGAACTTGCCTCCATTTTGCTTCCAATGTTCTCACTGTCTGTGTTAGATGCTGCATTATCACAGTGTTTGCAACAAGCAACAGTTCCTTACCACAATTTTCTTCTACAAGATAGAGAAATACGAGTCCATTATTGAAGACACAAAGTGATCAACATATTTGTGCCTAAGGTAATTCAACTACCATGGTTATCATTGGTTCAGCCTTCTCCACCTTCCGAGAAGATGATCCTGATGACTATTCTCCCATTTCGTCAGAATATCCAAGCCCAGCATCATAATTCCTACATTTCCGCATCTTCATTAAGGACCCTCCAACATTTAAGAAATGGTGTGATAAGTTTTTGTCTAGCAGTGATGTGTTGAAAGGACACTGTGGGGGGAATACCAGATTCTTGGAAGAGTGCAATGATAATTCGAAAGAAGTTCCTGGAAGTTAGTCATTCAAGAAGAAAGAGAACTTTGAATGAAACGGTCAACAGTCCATTAAGTTCCTAATCGTCACTTATGCTTTGACATCCACAAGGTACAGATTTTACAGGAAATAAAACCTGACAAGCAGCTAAAACTACAATCATTTGAAATTGTTATGCTAGATCGCATTGATTATGACAAAAACTTTTTTATCAAACATAATGTTTCCGGACAAGGCAACATTTCACATTTCAGGACCAGTTAATTGGCATAATATGCAAATTTGAGGATCGAAAAATCAACATGTAGTCGAAGAACACGTGTGTGATAGTCTGAAAGTTTATTTGTGGTGTGGCCTCATGCACATTCTGATTTTGTGTCATTTTTCTTCATTAAAACCACTGTCACTGGCGTGGTATACCTGAATATGCTTCAAATTTTTTCATAGCCATGCAGCCAACAATAATTTTTCAGGAGAACGGTGCCCCACCCCATTGGAGCTATGGTGTATGAGATTTCCTGAATAACACATTCCCCAGCCGTTGGATGGGTTGTGATTGTCCGATTCCCTGGCCTCCGCATTCCTCTGACACTACTCCATTAGATTTCTTATGGGGGTATGTCAACGACAAAGTGTACTTAACAAAAGTTATCATCATACTTAATTTGAGACATTGCATAATAGATGCCATAAACTCTTTTATCACAGTGGCAGGAAATTGACTATAGACGAGGCATTTGTGCCACCAAGGGTGCCCATGTGAAGATACAACGAACGGAACAGAAACTTTGTGAGTTTTAATATAGTTTTCATGTTTAATAATGATTGTGTCAATTTTTATCTTATAACTGTATGTGTTTCATATCTTGGAATCTCATGGTGAACACCCTTTATTTCGTCATCAATCTTAAGTCATTATGTTTTAAACATAAGATACATAACTCTACACAACTCAGTTTGATGAAAAATGAAATTTTATTACGCCTTTCTTCAAGCTAAGCTGCCTGAAAAAAATGGGAATACCATCAGGAAAACCTAAAAAATACAGGAAATTTGGAAGAAAGAAAATATTGGCCGAGCTGAATGTTTAATCCATAATTGAAATAAATCCTTAACCAATCGAGCCAAGTCTTATTTGGTTTAAATTTAAAGATGTTATAGTATGAGTTCTGTCCTTCTACTGTTGTTTCTTTTGGCAAAGTATTGTGTTGATGCATCAAATCATAATATAACTTTCAGTTGTAGTAGCTAGAATTGTGTTAGCAGGTGCTTTTTTCCCCCCTTAAAAATGTTAGTTTTCAAGTATTAGATGATTTCCTTTATTTATGTTTTTCATTTGGTCAAGAACGTAAAAATATCTTCCATCTTTTCCATTATATCTTTCAATGAAAAATGACCTCTTTCACTTTCTTACGCATGGATGCTCAACTTATATCATAAACATGCCGGATGACACATCTCTTCTCCTCTGGCGGACCAGGTACTTCTGTCCCCTCCCAACTATTTTTGACACTTAAAAATGTGACCTTTAAAATATAATATGATATAATATATTGAAGTTATAGTTCATACTCAGTGTGTGTGTGTGTGTGTGCGTGCGTGCGTGCGTGCGTGTGCATGCATGTGTGTGAAAGAGAAAAAGAGACTTATTAATACCCAGGTATTTGAAAAAATACGCACCATATTGATATACTTAGAGTGGTGGGGCTTGTCTTAATCTGCTTTGGAATGGAATTCTATTACCAGACAAAGCTCCTGGGTTTAACCCTCATCCAATGATGGTAACAAAATGTCTAGCAGTGAATGACATTAACTATGGATCTGTGAACTGTATGTTGGGCCCATTTGTTAGATACAGTCACGTATTATGGAGAAAGCTTTTGCAAAATCTTCCATCTCTGGCCTCTTCCTTTTTCCCTGGGTGTTTGCATAGTCTTCTTGAACTTAGGATCTTGGATATTTCACCTACTCCACCTCAAGAAAACCTGCAGGGGGTATCATTCGTCTTACATTATGATTTTCTCGATTTCCATCATTACTAACATTTTTCCATAGGTTTTTTCTTAACCATCTTTTATTGTGTATTATTGATGTATTATTGTTTATGCTTTGCTTAAAATATAGATTTCTCTCCTTTTACCTTCACTTGTATTTTCATTGGCTGTTTCCTTTCAATTAATAATTGAAATCATGCAGAAAATTATGTTTAAAGTGTTTTGCTGCAGGAAAATGCAGAATGGTTTGATCTTGATTTGCTTTGAACTGGAGTAGTTGTAGTAGTGGTTTTGAATTCATATTTTGACTTTTTTTTATGAATCATTGGTTCTCTGCTTTCTTATGTAGTACATTCTTCAAAGTATACCTATTTTCAGTTTTTTTAATTGTATATCTCATTTTCTTTTAATGGCTGCAAATATACTTGCTAGTACCGGTTTTTGATTATGTAACATCACTAAGTTACAAAGAACCACAGTAAATTAATACCTTTTCTTCAACTTTCATTTTATAGAATTATAACAGACACAGATCCTTATACATAGGAGCTCCAAAGCTCTTTGAAAGTGGGTGGGTGGGATGGGAGGTTACAATATCATATCCTGGATTATTTTTGAAGGAAGTTTATTTTTCACGGGTATTTTTTTATATATACCTTTCTTTGTCATTATGTAGAGTAACAACGTAGTAGGAACTTGTGTGGTGAAGAACATGGTAACTTTTTTTAAAGCAACAATTAAAAGTGATAGGTAAACCTGTCTCTAATTTTTTTGATTTGTAATTATACTATCCATTAGTGGTGGAACATTATTTGTGTAATAAGGGTGATTAGCCAAAAAAAGTGTGTTTTGAACATCTGGGCACTTTGAGTCAAAAGGGGGATTGAGAGCTCTCCTCCAGAAATTTTCCTAAATTTTGGTGTCCTATGATTGTAATGATAAGAACAATGTCTTAGGTTTATAAGTCTAACCAGGCTATTTATTTGCATTTCATTTCTTCATTAGGTACCCCCAATGACTTTGCTGAAATTATTTAATTTTGGCAAGCTCCATTCAAATGTTTAAAAGCTATTGCCAAGCTACTTATTTTAATGAGCTTTATTATATGTTCTGTATTTGTGCTTTTCAATGGCAGTGTGAACTACTTTTACCTAAGCAGATTATTTTAATTTCATGAGGAATATAATACATTATAAAACTCCTATCTTCTATCAATTTTAGAAATATAGGCTTTGATTAATTTAATAACCACATTTTATTGTTTGATAATAAGTTTTAATTCACTTCACATACAAAAGCTTTATTGGCAAACATATTAATATTAACAAATCAAATTATTTTAATATAATTACTAGACATAATTTAACACATGCCGTTTTGCATAGTTCAAATTGTTGGAACAAAATCAAAAATTTATTTACTAGACTGATTTAAGAAACAATGAATAAAGGATTTTTCAGTTTTGATTTATTTAGCACATTTTGTAACTTGTAGAATCGAAACAATTTCACTCAAATAATAAAATAATGTCTTCTCCATATTCTTCTCACCCATTTGGCTTAATAACATCTCATAATAAGTAATGAATGAAAACATAATTTGAGAGAAGAATTTCAAGAAAGCAAACCAACTTTGATTTCAAAAATATATGTAAAAAAATTATTGAAAATAAAACACTTAATTGGACCATTTCAATATCCTGGGCTACACTCAAAATCTCCATATATTGCATTTCAGCTTATTACTAATCTTTCTGGCTTTGTTTCATTTAGCTACAACAAACCGATTCGAGCTAGAATCTACATCATTTAGAATACATTAATCAATTTAACAACTATTGTATTGATTTGTATTAAGACATATTTCTTCAACAGGCGTGCCATGCTACTACTGCGAAAAAGAATCTGCATTCAGCTGGCACCCTGAGTGTCATAAGAAGTTTTCCAGTGGGGAGATAAGACCATTTTATTGCTGTATTTGTAATAGGAATTTCAGTTCTAAAGAAACCTTGAAATACCATTTCAATTTTCATTTCCCATACGGTACATTTCGTTGTGATCTCTGTGACAAAGTATCAGCTTCAAAAGCTTATTCAAAAGAGCATCGAAAGATTCACTTTCATAAAGATCATCGTTGTAACATATGTTTTAAAATATTCAGAAATGAATCCACACTTGATAAACATCAGCCTGGTAAAACAAACAAGGATTTTTTGTGTGACATTTGTGGTTATCTTTGTGACCGTATAAGCTTACTAAATACACACATTTCAAATGTACACTCTGAAAAAAGAAAGTATATTTGTGATATATGTGGGGCTGGAAGGAATAATATACACAAACTTAACAATCACATGGTGACTCACACTGGAGATAAGCAATTTATTTGTGCTGTTTGTGATAAACCCTTTGGGAGAAGAGGTACTTTAAAAAGACACATCATGCGATGCCACACTAAAACAATGGGATTGTCCAAAAAAACGTTTTCTTGTTCACTTTGTGACAAAGTTTACCATAGTCATAACGGTATTATCAAACACATGAGGTCCCACACTGGGGAGAGAAACTTTGTGTGTGATTTGTGTGGGAAACATTTCATGCATCCTTTTGACTTATCCAAACACAAGAAGTCTAGTATCCATAATGAAGAGTTAGCAGCTCAGCAGAAAAGTAAAGGAATAATAATAAAAAAAAGTTCATGTCTAAAAAGTAAATTAAAATAAGATCTAAAAAATGAATATGTTAATCCATCTTTTCAGTGTTTTTTTAAATAGGCTTTGCAATGTTTTTCATTTTTGTTTTAGATTCGTTAGGAAGCATTCACAATTTAGTGCTTGTATGTAATTTAAAATTCTGCACATGTGCAAATAAAATTCAACCTTGTGACAAGTTTCTTATAATGTACTTTTGGCAAAGTTACCATTATAATTCTTCATTCAAAATTCTATTTCATAATATGCACAAATATGAATGGAGGATTAACTTAACATTTAATTAAAAAACATACCATAAGATTAATTTCACATGTTGTGACACTCAGATTGTGTACAGCTGTTAATAAATCACAATCTGTTACTCGTATTTTAAATGCAATTAGCCAAATACTAATATAAAAAATACCAAACTTAACTCAAGTTTTAATATGATACTTAATTTTCCTATTGATAAAAATAATTATTCTAATTAATTTTAGTTGAATATGATAAAAAACATATATTATATTCTTTTCATCAACATTTTATACCACATGTTCTTTTCTTATGAATACTGACACTTTCTTAGTTACATTTGTTGCTTAAAAAATTTAACTACCTGCATTTAAAGTTGCAAGGTGTAACACGTTTGACTCTATTGCCATTGACAGGGATATCACATTTTAAATGCTGGTTTTCTTAAATTGCTTCTCACTTTCCTTCCATGGAAATTTGGGCACTTTTCCTTTTAATTATTACTCCCTAATTTACCCCATTAATGTTAATATGCAGATAGCTCTGACAGATTGTATGATGTAGTGCAAGAAAAGAACAAACTAATGACAATCCCAAGTAGAATATTTAGGGAGTGTTTGATCTGACAAACTTTAAACTGATAACTTTATAAAATGTGTATAAATATTGGCTTAAGGGTAGTTAACTAATGAGTTATTTTTAAAACTACAAATTGTATTGAAAATGGCTATAATGATAATCTATAAAATATATTATATTTTCTTTAAAATATCTTTCGATTGTAGCTGAGTAAATACTGATTTTGTAAAAATCTTAAATTCTCTGAAACCAGCTCTTAAGGTGGGAGCAAATGGGATGCAACAAATTGCAGATCATAAACTTTTTTAAATTAAGAGAAAAAGTTGTCATTAAATTCCAGAACACCCTTGACATGTATTCAATAACATTGTATTTGAGGAATATTTTACATTATAAATATTAATGTATGATAATTTTTCTAAAATAAATTAGGCTAATTTACAAATAACTAGTTTTTTAATATTTGAAATAAAAAATAGTTTTAATAATTTTGTTTGAAATTTAAAATGAAGTGTTAATTGTGATTAACAAGACAATAGCTAGTTTACTAATAAACTTATTTTTGACAACTTTTTATTACACACCATAATGGGAAAGATTGTATGATTTTGTCGTAACATTTATTTATGAAATGAACTCAGAATAAAACATATTGAGATTGCATTTTTCAAGGCTTACAAGTGTAAATCCATGGAATAAAATCTTGATTCTAAATCAAAAGCTAAAGTTTAATGTAATCCAAACTATATAAAATATAAAGTACATTATATAATTTATAGTTATTCCTAAAGCTTTAGTCCAAAACTTAGAGCTCAAAACTTGTACAAATCCTTGACGAGGGCTGTTAGGGTCAATAATCTAAGAGTGTCCCAAATCCAAGGCAATACATTTGTAAACTGGCTTAAGCTTTCATTGAAATTCATCCTGGCCATAGCATACACAAATTGGAAGTTTACAGGATCTCACATAATATGTCCATTCGTAATAAAATTGGGGTATAGTCTGGTTTGCAAATGATGGGGAGGTTGGGCTTCAAATACCGGCGGCTGGGTGTATGCCCACAAAGAGTGTTTTATAAGGTTTTCCACTCTATCTTCACACAAATGTGGTTACATTTAAACAAATTTACTTTACTTTTCCCTACCCTATTAATTTAAGTTTCCAAATAATTACTGCCCCAGAAGATGCATTGTAGTTCGTACGCCCTTGCTAGTGCAGCTTCTTCTCTTCCAGCTTCCTCCATTGCTTTCCAGGCTGTGTCAATATAAATCTCAGCGACTTTGGTATGAGCTATTAGAAAAGTAGGCTTAAAAATTGTCAGAATGTTTATAACTTATGTCACCTCTTCCAACTGTGAAAATCTCCCTCCAGTTGATACTAAACCGGACACACCCTCCACGTTTGGGCTTAGATTTTCTTTGATATTTGTTGATATTTTGACTATTTTGAAACTCATTTCACACATGAATTTTAAAGTTGAAAAAAAAACAACCACTTATCCTCTTTATTCGGCACTACTTGAATAAAGGTACAGCCGAATGGGTGGTGTCCACCAGTATCTTTAATACATTTGAACATGTAACCTATGTTGACAATTCTTCTACTTTCTAATGTAATCTATTTCTTTTTATTAGGTTCTGAAGTTGACTTTTATGTCTACTTGTGTTTGGATTAGCTGAATTAAAATTAGTTTCTTCTATGTCCAAATTATTTTTTATTTTCCTGCAACATAAACATCGCCTCACATACTATTGCCATAAAATAATTAGCCTATAGATATTAGTAGCAACTTGTGAAAATCACGAACATAGGCTATCAATTAATTTTTCCTTAAGCAGCCAACAGAATTAAAAAAAATATGATTATTTGTTTTGTCATTAGTTAAAAATGCATTCATCTGTGTATGATACAATGATACAATTAAAACCCTCAACAGAGGTTTTGATAGCTGTTAAAATAGCTTACGTTTTGCATTCCAATTGTCTAGATTCTGGCTCTTCACTTGCTTCCGTTTTGCTGTTGGGTAGGATTTGACATTAATTTCAACCTTTTTGTCAAAATTTAATGTATCGGTTTCTCCCTCTTGATCCTCTATAGAAACAACACTAAACATTCCCACAATATTTAACAAAACAACCAGAGATTTATCGCTAATTATGTTTAACTCATTGAATCTTTATATATACAAAGTTAAATGAAAACAGAAAAATCTTAACCAAGTACTAAACTTTTATCAAATAAACAACATTAGCCTATATGTGTTCACACTTGAATGTTATAGAAATAAGTAGGGAACAAATTTAACAAGATAAAAATGTGTTTCTAAAATTTTGTAACAGTCACAATGTTAAAACGAAGACTAGTGAATAATTCTGACACTAATAGTAGTTTGAGTGCATATTATTGTATTTGGTGAAATTGGTACAATATATCTCACATTCCGTGTAGGAGGAAGTGGGGGAACACGTGCGCTAAAACGTCAACCTCGTATGAACTGGTTCGTCAACAAATTTTGGTTTGAAATACCAGATGGTTATATTGACAGTAAATTTTCTAAATAGTTTTACATGTTTGCTATACGCAAATGTGGGTACATTTCTTATGAAATAATATATGTAATGTGTCTACACCATTAGTTTATCTAGATGGATAGCATGAACGAACAAGAGGATGTGGTGCACACAATGAAGATACATTATGAAATACATTTATTAATTTAACTGAAATATTTTAAGTACCCCATTTCTATTTCATGTATGTCAAAAGGTAAGTAAAACACTGGTTCTCAAACATTATATTGTTGAAAATAAACCAAATAACTATTATTTTGGTTGTAGAAATAATATACATTCTAAAACATATACTTTTGTATTTTAAAAAAAATTCTAATAAGCCATGAAAGATAAATGCACATTTTGACTGAACAGATCAGACTAAATTTAGAAGAAGAAAAATCCATTGCTACTATAAAAAAGTAGATTAACACTAAAGTTTATTTTTCACAAGCAAATTAATTTATACAGGTTTAATCAACATTTACACAAAACCAAGTGAGGAGCAAATGAACAATCCCGAACAAACAAATGCAATAATATTTAATATTGTCCACCCACAGCTGGCCCTTAGTTTGCAACTAAAATGACATAAGTTAAGCCCTGTACACATGGCATAATGGCTTATTGCCCTATATTTAAAGAATCATTTTTTCTAAATCGAATTTACTATACATATTTACCTTTTCATTCCTAAAAAATAAAGGATTATCTTCACTTTTTATATTGATATCTAAACAGTTAAAAATATTTATGTTTGAGGTTCAATCTCTCATTATTTTAACTTTTTCAGTTATACAGTGTTTGTATTGAGCAAGTATTTAGCTGTTAATAAATATTTAATCAATCACTAAAAATTGTAAGCCTCTATCAAACAAGACTGACTATCTACTACATTTTTATAACTCAAAAATTGTACAATAAAGATGTGTGATACAAGGCGTATTCTATTTCTATGAGGTACAATACTTTGTTTACAATCAACGTTTCAAAGCAGACGTTGTACAATATTGGGTGTTCACACGGAACACTCTTGTACAATAAATTATTTCGTGTGTATGAGGCTAGAACCAAGCGTTTCTACAAAAATTAATGTCGTACAAATGAAATTTCTCACAAAACAATCATGAATGAATTTAAGAAAAATTGTTGGATAAATAAAAATATTAAACAAAATTGTGGAAGGGGGAGGTGGAAGGTAGTACTTTAAAAATGATAAATCATTATGACAATAGAAAAGTTGTATTTTCAAAGTGTGGGAGGAGGGAGATGTCGCATTAATCATATAAAATATATTTATTGTGGACCAACCTTACCAAAATAAATGAACATTTATGGTGTAGCTTGCTTCATTCAACTATGAACAAAGTGTTTCAACAATAAGAGCATTGATTTTTAAAAGTTATATTAGGGTGTTAACAATTTCACGGCCATTAAGAGAAAGGATGTAAAGGGCGACCTTCCGGCTGAAAAATAATAGTTTTATAACACATATAGCATAAATATTCTACGATTGTCTTTGAGTACCTAAGTGAATTTTTTAAACAGCTTTGTATATTTAAAATATATTTTTAATCCCCACGTCTTACTACCAGTTCAGGTAATACACACATGTGATAATTACTCTAAATGAAGCCAGGAAAAAAGACCACATGACCAAAAATGTTGCCAACAGCTGTATACAAACCCCGAGCAGGAACACAGTGCCAGACACATACAAATGATTATATTATATTTTCAAATGATGATGATGATCACAAAATATATGTAACATTATCTTACCTGTTACATAACTCCTTTTTATTTTTGACAGCGTTTTTGTATGTTACATCACCATCATCGTTATTTGGTGGAAAAACAGATTCTGAGTTATCAACTCTGTTTTTGTTTAGTTTTCTGAAAGTAACTATTTGAAAAAACTATAAGGAAACCTTTAAGTTTTCCACCTTATTTTACCAATATTTTTACAGAACCTACAGCCGTGACTATATCACTATACTAATTGCTTAGAATGAAACTAATTATCATCCACAAATATCGGACAGATATGTATTCTGGTTTGTCAGTGACAGGGAGGTGATGGTTTTAAATTCGGCTTAAAGTTGATTATCTTGTATAGCTCCTTTACCAGCCTCGCTCTACACAAATCAGAGTATCTTTCCTATAAAGTGTACATTACTCAATTTTATTTTGTTAATGTAATTGAAAACATATAGCCCGGAAGGATAGAAAGATGCAGAACAAGATAAAACTAGCTACCCAGATTCGATTACTGTGACTTCCAAACGAAGTCAAGTTATCTCTCCACAATTATCACAACAAAACTGTAAAGTGCAAACCAGATACTATTAAAGTTTGAGGTGAACTGCATGACATAAATAACACATGAAAGGAAGCAATGCTCATTATCAGGGCCTAAAGCTTGATTTGTCTTCTTTTTTTTTCTCTTTCTTCTTTGGTACATCACAGACAATACTCATTTGTATGATGAGACTGTGGATAACAGGTAGATCATGGTTTGATCCAGGTCGGGTGTACTGAGGATGTTTTTACCTAAAGAATTTCCCACTCTCTACTAACAATTCCCTTAAATTTAACCTTCCTCATCCTTAACCCATTAGCATAATTAGTACATAAGCATATAACCCGGATGAGTAGTAATACGCGGTGCTAAAAAAAACTATTGTCATTGTTCTCTGATTATAGAGATGTCTAATTTATAGGTCATTTTTACATGCTTTAACTAAGCTTTTAGTAAGTTTTAAATGGTTATGTTAAATATTTATAAGTTTTGTAAATGGGCTAGTAAAACATTTTATTATTCCTCATACAACTGTTGGAATGAGAAGATAATAAATATAAATTTCAAATGAACCTATACTTTCTTTACTTACATGGTTAGAAAAGCCATCTTACTAGTTAGCCGCTGCTACTATACTGAAATGGTGACATGAGTAGAAGCGGTAGCTAGAGTTTGTAAATCAAGGTTAATTGTTTAGCAAAATGCAAGTGTAATTAATGTGGTTTGGCGTTTCAAACATTTTATTTCCCACTTGTTAAGTAGGTGTTTATTTAGTCTTGTGCCAATTAATTTTTTATTGGCTTTATGGTCTCTTTTATTTTTTTTTGGAAATTTAAATTAATTTTTGGGCATTTTTAAAGTGATTATATAGATGGTTTTTTAGACTTTTTGCATCATTAAAATTCGGGCTGCGCTAATTATGAAAACTTTTTCAAATTAGTGCTTTGAATACAGCGGTTGTTTAATTTCTATCAGTAATATATATTAAATTCACACACTTGGGATTAGAAGTTAGAGCTCAATTAAGAACAGCTAAATAAGTTGCAAGTGTACGCCTTAAACTACTCGACCATCCATGTAGACTACCCTTGTAACTAAAACTTGTTTTAATAACACAATGAAGTGGAAGCAAAGTTCCAAAGAAAATGTACCATTGTCTGCTTAGAGAGAGGGTGATACATATTTACAAATAAAACTATCCATAGTGCGCTGGGATTTGAACCTTGATCTCTTTGTAACCGAAAATATAGACAAAGTAAACCTAAGATTCTAGGATACGTTACATCCGGTGTGGGAATTCTACAATTAGGTCTAATAATTTTTATCAATTAGCTATAATAACCTCATTGCCAAAACAAAGTAATTACAATATATTGTGTCCAAAAATAATAAATTGAACTTATCTTATTTATTAAATATTCTAAAGTAGTATTTTAACTTAAATATTGTAAAATAATTTTACCCCGCTTCTTTCGCGGGGGTTTTGAACGAAGTTCGTTTTTGTTTCCCATTATTTCAATACAAAGTAATTTAATTTCTCGTTTGTAATGTTCTTGTGGATAGCCCGAACATGTGCCAGGTCATAGCACATAGAATAATGTTTATAATTTAAATAAATACTTTGATAAAACACTTTACATTAATGATAACATTTTTAATTTAAAATGGCACCGGTGGTTCGGATTGAACGCCAACCACACTTAGGCTGATACATTGATTCCTTTGTTTGATATAAAACATTTGAAACATAATTTTAAAGATTCAAAATGTTGAATTAAATGATTTCTCTCTTCTCTTTGAAAACGATCGTGGCATCGTTGCAGTTGAAAGACCTTGGACAGCTGCCAGCAGGTACACATAGTTCCTTGTTTGACACTACAGCTACCAAACTGTTTAAAATTTTAATTCTCAAAATATGTTTTAAAGCTCACTATTAAACTAATAAATAATAAAAAAAACATGGATAAAGATATTATCTAGCCTTGTGATTTCTTCTTTTTCCAACATTAATACTTACATCCATATTAATCTAGTTAAAGTAATTATTCATTTTTTAAAAATATAAAAATTAATAGACCAATAAATAAATATTCTAATCTAAGATTATTGAAGTTAAAATAGTTGTGCTTTATATAGTAAAATTCAATTTGAAATATATCACTTAATGAAGTCATTATAAGCAAAATAGTGTGAGGCTGAAAATGTGATAGTTTTTCATTGTATAATTTAATTAGTATGATTAGTAAATGTTTTACAGAGTCTTATTTCTAGATAATATAAATACCTTTTCATTGGTGAAAACCGATTTCAAATCCATATAACAGTTTTGTCAAAATCTTTTATTTTGTATCACCATGTTTTGATCGATAAACAAGTGTTGACCAGCCTTTTAATTTGTTCACGCAATGCATGCATGATTGTGAGCCTTGGAATGTGGGTGTATGTTTATGTGGAGCAACACTATGGCGGAAGTCATCATACCATGTATTCAGTTTTTAAAAGGACTTTGAAATTTTTGTATTGTCTCGTAGGTCATTTTCTCTGTTTTTCGGTCGTCCATAAGAATTTCCGGAATTCACCAATCACAAAACTTGTGATAACCTAATGTGTTGGTGACATGTTTGTACAAAACAATACATGAGATATGCATAAAATTAAGTAAAAGCTCAATTATAGTAAAGCACCAATTTTCCTGAACCTTTGGATTCACTTACTCCACAAGCTCATCTGTAACAAAAGAAAGAAGAACAAAAGAAAGGGTGACCTGGCGGTCTAGGGGTAAGGTGTCAGACTTCTATGCTGGCGGCCGGAGTTCAATCCTCGGCCCCGGCATAGATTTATCTGATTAACAAACCCTTCCTTCACCTCTGACAAGACATCTTGTGAATGTGAGGAATGCCAGGTCTTCACCGTGGTTCGGATTCCACGTAAACTGCAGGTCCTTCATTTTCATCTCACAATCACCCTACCACTACACATTAGCGTAAGTGCGTATAACCCGAACGGGTAGTAAGACGCAGTGCTAATAATAATAAACAAAAGAAAGATGGCTACACTACTGTCTTATTACTATGGTGAGGATTTTGCCTTAAATACCTTTTTTATTCCTATGGCTTGAAAAGTAGGCTTTTGAGGTATAATTTTATTTTCATAATTTAGAAGCTAGTGTGATAACTTTTATAGTGCCTATAAATGCTTATTTCGGTGTTGAGTGCTTATTTTACAAATAGGAGTCAAAAAGTGCCTTTTTTCTATCTTTCTCTTCCGTTTCGTCTTCGCTCCCTCTTTTTTTTCTAAATACTTGCAGCTGCCCCCCTTCCCTTTCACTACTTAGGTCACTCCACGTGGATACTCATGCTGGTAGGATAAACCCATGTGTCAAGTGGTCTGATAAATTCAGAATGGTCATATGGCCGACAAAGATTTTCTTCTAGTGCACAGCAGTGTCATATCATTCAGTGGTTGTTTATATCATGTTGTTGTTAGATGTGCATATCTGTTCATTAATATTTATTTGTATTGAACTCAGTGTAAATTATTTGCTATCGTTCAAACTAGATTTAATTTCTAATTGAAAGATTTCAACGACAAAGTGGAAATATTTACCAAAGCGTAACATATTTATATTATAAAAAGAAAATCCTAGTTCTCTTGTTAGATGATGATTTGTTAATTGGATGAATTTACATTTATTATTTGATGAAAATTTCCATATATAATATTTATGTAAAATGCGAGATGAACTATCATCTAAAACAACACAAAAATACTACAATACATATGAAGAAATCCAGTAAGAAAACAGTATTAAAACAATTTTTCCTAAAATTCACGATGCAGATAAAACCCAAGAGCAATTTTCTTCTGACTTATGCTCTGCGATGATAGCTGCAAGTATTTCTTGGAAGAAGCTGGAGAATCCAGATTTCAATGCTTTTCTCCACAAATATACCAAATAGATCAACAATGAGGAAACACTACTTGCATTCAACCTAATTATCCTTAAGTTTTTACAATGGCAGTTCTACTTTCTGACATTAAAAATATTAACTGAAATGTATTGAGTTTAACTATTTACATTAAACATTCTTTTTATTTTATTTAAGACAATTGAGAAGATCTGAGAAGTTATTGGAGATTCATACTTTTAGGCTTCTGTTGATGAAACCACTGACATATGTAAAAGCAATTTTTGAAATCTTCCTGGAGCAATCACAGTTTTAGATGCGAGGAATTTGCCTCTTATGAAAGATGTGAAGATAATGCTGGAAATAGAAGAAAACCTGAATCAGGCTTTTTGCTCAGTTGGCACAGCAATCGTCGACAAATTTATCTGAGTTTTGCAGTGAAACCTTGGGTGGAGAGTGATGGCAAGTATTGCGGACATCTTGGAAGGACAAACTTAAACCCGCAAAAGTTAAGCTTAGCTCAAACTGATATAGCTTGTCTGAAGTTTTGCCCGATGACTTAATATGAAGTCAAGTAAATTTTCTCACACTCTAAAAACATTTGGTCAAACAACAGATTAAAATTAACACCTTAAAATATTGAGACGTATTTGTTAATTAACTCTAATAGTAATTAATTAACACAAATTAATTACTATGGAAAGTGTCTGCTGATTTTAAGAATGAATGATACAAATTTTGAGTGTTTTAGTGCTTTTTTTTCATTACTATGCCTATTAAATGCCTATTTTTTTCTTTTTAATGCCTTTTTACTGCCATTTTTTTACTTTATAATGTTTATTTATGTTCCTATTTTTGAAATTTTTAATGCCTATTTCCTGCCTTTTTTAAAAATTTTTAGTTCTTATAAATCCGTCCCCTAATTATTATACCTCCTTCACTCATGATGCTTGGTCCATAAACCTCACATATTGGCTGATGCATCTTGGCAGCACTCATGATTTTAGCAAAAAGAAAAATGACAACATTTCCTAGCTGACAGAGCTATTAATAATAGCAATCATTTAAAATCCCTTGCTACAATGATGCAAATCAACATTAATTAGTTTAAAACATAATGGCTAGATAGTTAATGAGTCACTCAAGACTAATGCACATTTGAGACTTCCTGCCTGCATACCCCTATACTGATAAAAAAAAAGCCTACTTTCTGAAATGTCTTTGTATTGTCTTAGATGAGATAAATATATCTCTTAATAGCAAGCTCTTTGATATGAGGTTTTTTTTTCAGGAGGGGAATAAAAACACATTATAATCCCAAAAGTGGGCTTGAGAAACTTTCTATTGATAGATTGTCTATGGCTGTGAACAGAGATTTTATTTTGATGTCATTTTTTATTAGTACATCATTGATCATTTATGTTGCAGAGTGAAATTAATGATGTGTGTTTAAAGTGATAGGGTGATCAGAAGTGAGATAGGCTAATATTAAACACGCTTTTGACTCTTGAATTCATGAAGTTTTCCATGAAAGATTGATGGGATCCAGATTCTCATTGCACATTGAAAAACTAAGAAAAGACATTTACGACACATGGAAACAAAAAATGGAAGCAATCCTTATAAAGAAAGACCACTGGGAATACATTGATCAAACTATTCTCAGGGCGATAAAAAAGGAGAGTGCCAACGCGGACCATTGTCGGGAATGTCTTGCTCATGGCCGCGTGGGATAAAGCTGATCGTAAAGCTAAAGCCAACATTGTATTGGCTGTGAGTACTGCAGAGCTTTGCCACAAGACATTGTGAAACATCCCATGAGGTATGGCAAAAACTTAAACTAGTTTATCATTCGAAGGGGCCCACTAGGACAGTGACTCTTCTGAAAAAGCTTTTTTTTCACAAAAATGAGCGAGGGGAACATAATGGCAGATCAATTGACAAACTTTCTCAACACAGTTGATAAACTAAGTGAAATAGCTATTCACATCTTTTAAGCGATATTAAGTATAGTGTTACTGTATAATGTGCCAAATAGCTACGATAATGTTCGTTGCACAATTGAAGCTAGAGATTAACTACCGAGCTGACTCAGAGGCTGCGGGTGCTTTGTATGTAAAATATTATGGAGGAAATAATGTAAATAAAAACAAATAATCAGTTAGAAACCATACAAATCAAAATGATAAAAATGGTCAAAACCAAGACAAGGGTTATGCAAAGAATCAAAATTTCAAAACATTAAAGAAATAGTATAAGTACAACTTTTGTAAATAAAAGGCACAAGGCAGCTGATTGCTGGGCAAAAATGTTGAATGAAAAACAAATTTCAAAAAGGTGTTTAAAAGACTAAAATAAACATGAAATTAGGTCATTCTTATAGTTTAATAGTTCAGATCACCATAAGTGGGTGGCGCAGATGTTTTCCACTGAGATTTTCCTGTTTGTAAAGATCTATTTATTCACTTTGTATACATATTTTAAACCTTACCATTCAATTTATTGATTTGAAACTTTAGTAATATAAACAAATGGCAGGTGTTTAATGGTCTAAAAGACTGTCTGAGAACTTTCAATATAGTATTTGTGACTCTTTGCTTTATTCTAAGGATGAATAAGGTATGTGTTTAAGGAAATACACTCGTATGTTTATGTAAAAAAATATGTGTAACTGAAGAAAAACAATCATCAGTACACTTGGCAGCGAAATAAATGTGAACTACACTAATAACTAGCCTAAACCAAATAGGGAGGGGAACCGGATACAGGTGTATAAGGAAACACACTACCATTGGAGTAAAAAAAATAATTTTATAAAAAGCATCATTTATGTATGTGGCCTGAATTTCAACTCAAGCCATCTCTTAACTGGTGAACCTGCCTAATGCAATTAGACGCTTTAGACCTTTTGAACATCAGCCTAAAATGTTGTAGCTGTGACGTAAATTTAATGGTGTTTTGTTTTTGATTGATACAATCGGTTGTGGTAAGAGTTGTATGCCATTGTGGGGCTGTACAAGCAAATGTGTTGTGATTTCAAACCTTATTTGAGCTTAAGCTTTGACTATAGCATCCACATTTTTTTGTAAGCTATATAATTTTACTTTTCATCCTCATGCATGGCTTTTAAATAATTAATGTTTAAATATCATTTATCTCGGCTCAGTGTCATTTTTTTTAATATGACATCGGTAGCTTGAGGTCTTAGTAATGACTTTTAAGGTAAATATTATAATTGTTTTTAAATCTTATATGCCAATTTCAATCTCCCTTGGATTTAATTTTAAACAGATTGCTTACTAACTTACTTACTCACCATGACATTAGGAACTCAAAAGCTCATTGCCACATGAATAAAGTATCCCACTTTGCTCTATTTTGACCTGGTTCTAACAAGTCCACCTCATTACACCCTATTGCGTCCATTCTAATGTTATCCTCCCATCTGCATCTAGGTCTTCGCAGTGGTCTCTTTTCCCATTGGGTTTGCCGGTCATTACCCAGAATGAGGTTTTACATTCTTCCATTCACACTTCATGTCTAGCCCATCGTAGTCCAAGAGACTTGATTATCCTAGTAAAAATGTCTTTGTCTGAACTTAACGCCAGCCTTCTCATCACTGGTGACCGAGCCTAATACAAAATGAAGCTTTAGATCTTTTGAACATCAGCTAAAAATGTCAGAATCATGCCATTAATTCAATGCGTCTTGTGTTTTATTTATGCGACCAAATACAAAAATAAAGTATAATTCTCTTCAACCATAACCTGATTTGGTCGCCATATGGTCCAAGTTGTCACTCTCCCACTAGTCTAGACTCCCAATGACAGGGAGATCAGGGGTTGAATCTAGGTCAGGTGTACTAAGGATGGTTTTCCACTCTCACTCCATGCAATGCAGGTACATTTCCTCTAAATTCAACCTTACTCATTCCTAACTCATTAACATAATTAGTTTGTATGCATCTAACGTGAACAGCTATTAAGAATTGTATAAAGACTTAAACCTTAAAGGTGGATTTTGAAAGATCTTCATTTACATAGCCTAAAAATGCCTGTTTTCCCATTAGCAGCTATTTTACACAGAACAACTAACATATGCCTGTTTTTTAGTGTATATATATTACACAAATCCACACAGAATGTGTATTTTTGGCACTGTTGACAATAATTATTTTCCAAATTGGCTTTACTGCATTTAGTTCGAGGGTTGGGAGTGTTGTTAAAACTAAGAACAGAAAGGAAACAGGTAAAAGGCCTTTCCTGGTGATTGTATTTCCAGTAATCCAAATCCCTTTGAACAGAAGCATTGCAACTTTAGTGCATACATTAAAAACTTTGAAAACTACTTTGTTTTGGCAGTGGTTTAAGGAATTTCCACATTTAACGACATATGTGAAGATTAGCTTTTTGTAAATCTTGCAACAAAAAAGTTAGGATATTTTAAGGTTATTTAACTAAAAAATGACCATTATTAATCTGGTACTTTCAATGCTCATATATTTTACTCCACAACTCTGCTTAGTGCATGTCTTAATGACTCTCAGATGAGTATTAAAATGGCTGATAAATATTTAAATTTGACTGATAAGTTAAAATTTCTTCATATGTCCATCAGATAGAGCTTATTAGCCAGATAAAATGTATATATATCCGTCACATTTTTATTGAGAGCTTTAAGTACCCTGTAACTATTATCTGGGAGCTAAAGGACGTGTTGCTATTGTGTCTAGTATACATTTTATTCAACCTTTTGAGGTTAGAAATATTAATTTTTTTTTGTGAACTGAAAATGTTTATAAAGTGATCATAAAATTTTTTTGCAATATTTTATTATTGGATTGGTTTCAAAAACTTAGTATAGTATAAAATTAAACCCAAATTTTATTTAAAACACTATAAGCCTAAAGTAAATGATTATATTTTAACTTATTTTTAATATAAAGATTAAATTGATTTCTTATATTATTATTATTATTAGCACCGCTTCTTACTACCCGTTCGGGTTATACTCAAAGTAATGTGTAATGGTAGGGGGATTGTGAAATGAAATGGAGGACCTACCATTTACCATGGAATCCGAACCTCGGTGGAGGCCTGGCATTTCCCACATTCACAAGTTAAAAAAAAAAGAGTATTAGATTCAATGGATCTGACTCAAACTTTTTTTAGGGATGGGATTTGATTTGAATGAAATCATATACATCTATTGGAAAGAATAGGGAATGAAATAGACAATATGTATAAACTATTGCTAACACAATTTATAGCTCGACTGGTACAGCTTATTATTTGAAAAAACCTTTTAAGACTAAATTCATGAGAAATCTGGTGGTGTTATAGTGAACTACAAATGTAAACAAACATGAACGTTTTGACGGTAATAATTGAACTCCAACTCTCCCCCTCAATTTGAGTCCAAAAGTCAATAGGTAACAATATAGCACGTAAACCCAATTCGTTGACACTCGTCTGGTGTTTGGCTCAGGAAAAGGTTTTGTTAAGATGTCAGCTACCATATCCTCAGTGGATAGATATTCAAGCCTTAATGGGTGATTTGGAGAGCTTGACGAATAAAATGAAACTTTATGTCTATATGTTTCGACCTTGAGTGGAAGACGGTGTTATTTGCCAATTTTCCAGCTGATTGACTATCATTGAAAATAATGATGTTTGACAACTCCTTTAAACTAAGTTCTCATATGAAGGTCATCAGGAAGATTACTTCTTTCGCAGCTTTGGTGAGACTCATATATTCTGCCTCGGTTGAAGATAAAGCAACGGCTCTCTGATTTCTTGAGCACCATGATACCGCCGCTACAATTATTATATTGACTCAGCATGTTGACTGCATAATCGATGTCAGGATGGGTACTGACGGCGATGTACATGAGGGCTCCAATCAACTCTCTGAATGGATATTGCTTTGTTTCTTATGTGTTAGTGGAGGAAGAATCAAACTTGACCCCGGTTGATATCGGTGTCTTTGCTGGTTTGCAGTCATCCAACCCGAACATATGTTAGACATCCCTGATGTAGCCACTCTGACATAATGTGACTTTGTCCTTGGATTGTTTCAATTCAATTCCTAAACAATGATTTATAGCTCCAAGGTCCTTTACATCAAATTTGTTTGACAGTTCACCTTTAATGTCTCTGGTTTGCTCCGGGTTTCCAGAAGCAATCATAATGTCATCAACATAGATGAGCACGTAGACTGGGTGTTTACTTCGACTATCAATGTACACGCATGGGTCAGAGTTTGAGGGGTGCAACCCAATGGATTCTAAGTTTGCATTTAATTTAGCGTGCCACTGTCGACCAGCTAGACGGAGCCTGTAAATGGCCTTCCAAAATTTGCAGACTTTCTTACCGAATTTCAGTTTATGAAGCATGTCTTTTGTTTTCCCAACAATACTGTCATCATTTTCAGTCCTAATCATCTTTTGTAGTGCCTCGACAAGCAAGTCCGGCTGTTCCATGAATGTTAGTGTGTCGATGTCTGTCGATGTCACCATTCAAATAGGCCGTTGTAATGTCGAGCTGTGAGACTTTTAAGTTGAGCTTAGCTGACAATGCCATGAGTAATCGAAATGATTCGATTCTGGCAACTGGAGCAAAAGTGTCCACAAAGTCGATTCCTGGTCTTTGGACAAAGCCTCTTGCGACCACCCTCTCTTTCCTTCGAAGTAAAGTTCCATCAGGATTATACTTGTTTCGGAGAACCGCCCTACAGTCTATCACTCTATCGTTGGTTGGTCTATCAACAATTTCCCAAGTCTCGTTGGCGACCAAGCATCTGATCTCAGCATAGATTGCTTCGAACCATTCCTCGCGATCTGGCCCCTTCATGGCACTGTCGATGTGAATCTCTGAGTCATTCATCGCAACTGGGGCATTATGAAACAATCCATCTTCCCTGTTACTTTGAACATTGTTGTGCTCCATAGTTTGTTGAGATTATGCAGTTCTTGAATGCCCAGTATCTTTACCGTATGGCGGATCATTGTTGCGAGCAAGTTTCTGGTCGGCCCGGTTGGCTGCAGGCGGATATATTTTAGTGGGGCGACCCCTTCTTCCGGTACGCATTAACTTTGGTCTGCCAGGGCCTCGCTCGACCAGCATGACGGATTCGATGCCTGTGGCACCTTGATGAGCTTGTCGCTCTCCATGTCGAGCATGGGATCTTCATTCACCTCGAATCCATGAAATGGCTCATCGTTTTCCAAAGTGTTAAAACTGATCTCTACGTCCTTTTGTGAGGACTATTCTTCATTGAACCCTCCTCCTTCATGTTTATGGGATATTCATTCTTCTTGAAGAAAGTCCGCAGATGTGTGTTCGGGCCCAGGCTAGGCACAGAATCTTATGTCCCTGAAGACACGGATTTTTTGTTCACTTGGTAGCCATACCCGGTAGGCCTTGGAACAGTCGGAGTAGCCAACAAAGACCCCTTTCTTTCCTTTGGTCTCGAACTTTCCTTTATTGGGAGACTTGTCGAGGATCATGGCTTTCTCCCCAAATATACGAAGATTCGAGATATTTGGCCGTCTTCCCAACCATCTTTCGTATGGAGTTCCTTCAGACAACCCTTTTGTTGTGCATTGATTTCGGATGTGGTTGGCTGTCGCTATGGCTTCGGCCCAAAAGGACAATGGCAGTCTGGACTACAATAGAATGCACCTAGCAGCCTCAACCAGTGTGTGGTTCTTCCTTTCCGCGACACCGTTCTGTTGTGGGGTATGCGGAGTAGTTAGGCGTTGTTGGATGTCTGCACGTTTGAGGATGGTATCCATTTTATCGTTGCAATATTCTTTGCCATTATCCGATTGAAGAGCTTTTTTTAATCTTATGCCCTGTTTGATTTTCAGCTAGATTCTTAAACTCAATGGACTTCTCAGTAACCTCTCCCTTGCGACGAAGGAAGTATACTAGACACCATCGACTGTAGTCGTCTATGAAGGTTACGAAATAACGTGCGCCACCTTGAGATGCTTCCCTCATCGGCCCGTAGACGTCAGAATGGATTACCTCCAGAAGCTCGTTTGAGGTCACCTCGTGTTTGGTGAAGGGAGTTGATGTTATTTTTCCTTCTAGACAGCTGTGACAGTTGTTTAATTCAGTTGAGTCATTGAATTTTAAACCGATCACGCATTGGTTCTTGAGCATATTGACCATGTCCCTCAAATTCAAATGACCAAGTCGAGCGTGCCAAATTTATAATTCACTTTTTAGAACTTTTGGTCCTGCGAGCATGCACGCTTGCTGATCGCTTTCACATAAGTAGAATAAGTCACCAATTCTATTCACAACAACTTTATTGTCACTCTTTATGCCTTTTATGAGTGCGCGATCCTTTTCAAATGTCACCTTGTTGTTGTCAACAATTTTTGCCACAAAGATGAGGTTTGTTTGGATGTCAGGTACATACATATAAGGTATCTTTCAATGTGATAGTCTGTCACACTGTTTGCGGTGGTGATTTGCACGTCACCTTTCGCTTTTACTTGCGCGGCACTGTCATCGGCAAGTTTAAGATTCCCCGTACTTTTTCTTCGCGCTCGTGAATGCATGTTCATTGTTGCATAAGTGAAATGTGAAACCACTATCAATGCACCAAAAGTTGTTTATGTTGTTTAACAATGGGCCTCGTTGGCTTTATTTGCCATTTGTTCACTCAACTTCTTTTTAAAGAAACAATCGGCCTCCCTGTGTCCTTTCTTTTTGCAAAACCGCATTTATAGTTAAATTGTGGTTTTTGTTTACGTTTCTGTTCGGATCCAGCACTACTGCTCGTACCACCTTTCGGTTGGTTTACCAACTGTTTTCTTGACTTGACAAAACTTGGCAGAGCTTCTGTTTTCCGGAGCACGTGTGTTATGTTCTTCCAAGACTTTCATTTTCAATGTTTCAGCCTCAGGTAAATTGTCGCGGGATTCGATTGAACATCGAAAGTTGTCATGACTGCTGGGGAGACTATATAGCAGCATGATCGTTAACAGGTCGCCGTTTATGTCCACTTCCATTGCTTGCAACTTATCCACAGTGTCAAAAAATCCAGCGAAATGTTCATTCACATCGTCACCATCTTGCATCTTGTGTTGTGTGAGACGTTTGAGCAATGTTGCCTTGCGAGCAGGCCCCTTTGATACGTAGATTGATTCTAGTTTGATCCATACATCGCATGAAGTAACGCATTCCCAAATCTCTTTTAATTCAGATGGATTGATGGACAGGATTAAATCAGCTTTTATCTTCTGATTGGCCGCTAACCAAGCCTTGTGTGCAGGTTGCGTGGCAACAAGCACCGCGTTTTCGCCAACCACTTCCAACCACTACGGGTTGTGGTATTTCTCCTGACACATATCCCCCTCCCCTTTCCCCCATGTGTCATTTTTTATTAGCAAGACTTCGGCTTGTATTTTCCATGTATCGTAGTTGTCGTGTGACATTTTGAGTCGTGTTGAATGCATCTCGTTCACGTGCGCCATTTTGTTAGGCTAACGAATCGTTCAAATTCTGCACCTTTTTAATTTATAACTTTTCTTTTAATTAAAATATTGTTTGGTTTCCGATAGCGTAACTCGCGTAACCTGGGCCCATAACCTGTTAGGCAGAGCAGTGATTGAAATACACAATATGTATAAACTATTGCTAGCACAATTTATAGCATAACCGGTACAGCGCTTGGCTGGAGCATCACTAACGATATATTATTTGAAAAAACCTTTTAAGACTAAATTCATGAGACATCTTGTGGTGTTGTAGTGAACTACAAATGTAAACAAACATGAACGTTTTGACAGTAATAATTGAACTCCAACAATATCTTTAAATCATGAGACTTGATTCAGATTCAAGTAATTTGGTCAAAATTATAATTCTATTCAAAATAGAAAATTTTGGATTTGCACAGGTTTATAAAAATTAATTAATTATATTTTTACACTTTAATAAGAAACACACTAACTATAGAATTATAATAAAAAAAAGATGTATCCTGTTTCATTTTACTTTTTAGTAGGCCTATAAAAAAATCTCATAAATGTCATATAGGCCATAACTATATATTTGCACAATGCAAACAATGTTAAACCCTTAAAAACTGTGTGTGATGCAGATAATCAAGGTGAAATTAAATTTAGGAGAGTTGTAAATATATTTATACTTTAGACTATATGCGGTTCATGTATCATGCCTTGCCATGTTATTACTAAAATATGTGTATTTTGAAACAATAACAAAATCACAGAGCAATGTTTAATCTTTCTCTTTTTCACACTATGTCTACAACATTAACCACTTCTTACATAGCCTATCTCTTTCTGTGAAATAATAAAAATACAACTAATATAATTTTTACTTGTACTAATTTTTCTTCGACAGGCAATAAGCAGTCATGTTACTACTGTGGGAAAGAATCAACATTCAGCTGGCACCCTGAATGCCATGAGAAGTTTTCAAGTGGGGATACCAGACCATTTTCCTGCCATATTTGTAATAGGAATTTAAAGAGTAAAGAGGGCTTGAAATTTCATATCAATTACCACTTACAAGAAAGTCCATTTCGTTGTGATCTCTGTGACAAAGTAACAGGTTCAAAGACTGCTTCTTTAATTCATCGGAAGACTCACTTTCCAAAAGAATATCAATGTGACACATGTTTTAAAATATATAGAGAGAAATCAACACTTGATATTCACATGAAATACCATCACTCTGGTGGAATTTTCACAGACTTTATGTGTGGCATATGTGGCAAGATGTTATTTTCAAATTCTTCTTTAAGAAAGCATCGAAAGATTCACTTTCCTAAAGATCATCAATGTAACTTATGTTTTAAAATATTCAGAAATAAATCCACACTTGATAAACATCAGATATCCCATCAAACTGGTAAAACAAACAAGGATTTTTTGTGTGACATTTGTGGTTATCTTTGTGACCGTATAAGCTTACTAAATACACACATTTCAAATGTACACTCTGAAAAAAGAAAGTATATTTGTGATATATGTGGGGCTGGAAGGAATAATATACACAAACTTAACAATCACATGGTGACTCACACTGGAGATAAGCAATTTATTTGTGCTGTTTGTGATAAACCCTTTGGGAGAAGAGGTACTTTAAAAAGACACATCATGCGATGCCACACTAAAACAATGGGATTGTCCAAAAAAACGTTTTCTTGTTCACTTTGTGACAAAGTTTACCATAGTCATAACGGTATTATCAAACACATGAGGTCCCACACTGGGGAGAGAAACTTTGTGTGTGATTTGTGTGGGAAACATTTCATGCATCCTTTTGACTTATCCAAACACAAGAAGTCTAGTATCCATAATGAAGAGTTAGCAGCTCAGCAGAAAAGTAAAGGAATAATAATAAAAAAAAGTTCATGTCTAAAAAGTAAATTAAAATAAGATCTAAAAAATGAATATGTTAATCCATCTTTTCAGTGTTTTTTTAAATAGGCTTTGCAATGTTTTTCATTTTTGTTTTAGATTCGTTAGGAAGCATTCACAATTTAGTGCTTGTATGTAATTTAAAATTCTGCACATGTGCAAATAAAATTCAACCTTGTGACAAGTTTCTTATAATGTACTTTTGGCAAAGTTACCATTATAATTCTTCATTCAAAATTCTATTTCATAATATGCACAAATATGAATGGAGGATTAACTTAACATTTAATTAAAAAACATACCATAAGATTAATTTCACATGTTGTGACACTCAGATTGTGTACAGCTGTTAATAAATCACAATCTGTTACTCGTATTTTAAATGCAATTAGCCAAATACTAATATAAAAAATACCAAACTTAACTCAAGTTTTAATATGATACTTAATTTTCCTATTGATAAAAATAATTATTCTAATTAATTTTAGTTGAATATGATAAAAAACATATATTATATTCTTTTCATCAACATTTTATACCACATGTTCTTTTCTTATGAATACTGACACTTTCTTAGTTACATTTGTTGCTTAAAAAATTTAACTACCTGCATTTAAAGTTGCAAGGTGTAACACGTTTGACTCTATTGCCATTGACAGGGATATCACATTTTAAATGCTGGTTTTCTTAAATTGCTTCTTACTTTCCTTCCATGGAAATTTGGGCACTTTTCCTTTTAATTATTACTCCCTAATTTACCCCATTAATGTTAATATGCAGATAGCTCTGACAGATTGTATGATGTAGTGCAAGAAAAGAACAAACTAATGACAATCCCAAGTAGAATATTTAGGGAGTGTTTGATCTGACAAACTTTAAACTGATAACTTTATAAAATGTGTATAAATATTGGCTTAAGGGTAGTTAACTAATGAGTTATTTTTAAAACTACAAATTGTATTGAAAATGGCTATAATGATAATCTATAAAATATATTATATTTTCTTTAAAATATCTTTCGATTGTAGCTGAGTAAATACTGATTTTGTAAAAATCTTAAATTCTCTGAAACCAGCTCTTAAGGTGGGAGCAAATGGGATGCAACAAATTGCAGATCATAAACTTTTTTAAATTAAGAGAAAAAGTTGTCATTAAATTCCAGAACACCCTTGACATGTATTCAATAACATGTATTTGAGGAATATTTTACATTATAAATATTAATGTATGATAATTTTTCTAAAATAAATTAGGCTAATTTACAAATAACTAGTTTTTTAATATTTGAAATAAAAAATAGTTTTAATAATTTTGTTTGAAATTTAAAATGAAGTGTTAATTGTGATTAACAAGACAATAGCTAGTTTACTAATAAACTTATTTTTGACAACTTTTTATTACACACCATAATGGGAAAGATTGTATGATTTTGTCGTAACATTTATTTATGAAATGAACTCAGAATAAAACATATTGAGATTGCATTTTTCAAGGCTTACAAGCGTAAATCCATGGAATAAAATCTTGATTCTAAATCAAAAGCTAAAGTTTAATGTAATCCGCACTATATAAAATATAATGTACATTATATAATTTATAGTTGCTCCTAAAGATTTTCTTTAGGTTTGTTAAGAATACTGCTGTAATATTTTTTATTTAATACATGTAAAGCATGAAGCATCCCACCATCATTCTCTCATATTACAACCTTATATTATATATATATATTTTAGATAGTAACTATTGTATTTAATTTAAGCTAATTTTTCCCCAATGTAATTAACAATATGTATATCCTGAGCAGGTAGTAAGGTATGGTGGAATTATGTAATTGTGATCAACATTGACCAAAAAGATGGTTTTAATTCCCAATAGCCACAAAATGTTTAAAATTTGATTCCTATCAAGACAAATATAATTTTTAATTTAACAACAACTAGTGAAAGATGGCTTTTGATATGATACAAACCAGGATGGTTCATGGTAGAGCCTTATCGTGCCAAACCAAAAGTCCAAGGTTTGATTCCTTTATCCAGCATTCATCTATCAGGACTAACCCTTTCGACAAACACCACATATCAGTTTGTGATATACATGAGTAAAATATCATCTTGTTAACATTCATCTTCACTATTCTACTGGGGTAGTCCGGAAAATAACTTCTAGTGAGCTATAAATATAAGCGGAAATAAAGTAAAGTAAAAATAAATATGTACAAAAAATATTTAGACATTTGAATTAATTTTCCACTTTGTCATCACCTGAATTGAGGCATTTGTCATATATCAAGTACAAGCTTTTCAACTCCCTCATCAAAGAAATCAGCTGCATTGTAAGCATGACCTTGTCAGCACACTTTTTTTTTATTCCTTACTGTCCTTGAAGCAGTTTTTTACCACTATTTCATGTTTCTAAAAAGATGAAAGTCTCTTGTAACCAGGTCAGAACTGTATGATGATACAGGGTGATGGTAATAAATGAATTTCCAGTAAGGGCCCGGTCAATGGTCGTTGGAAGTGAAGAGTCGCTCCAGCGCCAGCCCCCTATTAACAGTAGCAGATGAAAGCAATTGTGTTCTACTTTGGCTCAGTCAAATTTACAGTGTAGTCAGAGCTATCAAGAGCCCACCTCTACCCCTCACCCTTAAAAAAAAAGTGTGCCTGACTTTGCAAACAAAGCTCTAATTCCTCTACAACCTTTATCTCCCTATCTCAGGTAGCAATCACCTTGCTATTGAAAAGAGTCAGAGTCCAAAACTTGTACAAAGCCTTGAAGAGGGCTGTTAGGGCAATAATATAAGATTGTCCCAAATCCAAGGCAATACATTTGTCAACTGGCTTAGGCTTTCATTGAAATTCATCCTGGCCATAGCATACACAAATTGGAAGTTTACAGGGTCTCGCATAATATGTCCATTTGTAATAAAATTGGGGTAGAGTCTGGTTTGCCAGTGATGGGGAGGCGGGGCTTCAAATACCGGCGGTTGAATGTATGCCCACAAAGAGTGTTTAATAATGTTTTCCGCTCTATCTTCACACAAATGTGGTTACATTTTTCTAGAATTTACTTTACTTTTCCCTACCCTATTAATTTAAGTTGCCAAATACTTACTGCCCCAGAAGATGCATTGTAGTTTATACAATAGGACAACTTACTCCATTCGCAATCTGCCAATACTGCTATAATAGGCACATTGTCTGTATTGACATCACCTGCTGCCCTTGCTAGTGCAGCTTCTTCTCTTCCAATTTCCTCCATTGCTTTCCAATGTAAATTTCAGCTACTTTGGTATGAGCTTTTAGAAAAGTAGGCTTAGAAATTGTTAGAATGTTTAGAACTGATGTCACCTCTTCCAACTGTGAAAATCTCCCTCCAGTTGATACTAAACCGGACACACCCTCCACGTCTAGGCTTAGATTTTCTTTGATATTTGTTGATATTTTGACTATTTTGAAACACATTTCACACTTAAATGTATCCCACTTATCCTCTTTAATTGGCACCATGTGAATAAAGGTACAGCAGAATGTTTGGTGTAAACCGGTATCTTTAATACATTTGAACATGTAGCCTATGTTGACAATTCTTCTGCTTTCTAATGTAATACATTCATTTTCTTTTTTATTAAGTTCTGAAGTCGAGTTTTATATCTATTTGTGTTTGGATTGGCTGAATTAAAATTTGTTTCTTCTTTGTCCAAATTATTTTTTATTTTCCTGCAACATAAACATCGCCTCATATACTATTGCCATAAAATAATTAACCTATGGATGTTATTAACAACTTATGAGAATCACGAACATAGGCTATTAATTAATTTTTCCTTAAGCAACCAACAGGATTAAAAAAAAAGATTATTTGTCTTGTCATTAGTCAAAAATGCATTAATCTCTGTATGATACAATGATACAATTATAACCCTCAACAGAGGTTTTATATAGCTGTTAAAATAGCTTACGTTTTGCATTCCAATTGTCTAGATTCTGGCTCTTCACTTGCTTCCGTTTTGCTGTTGGGTAGGATTTGACATTAATTTCAACCTTTTTGTCAAAATTTAATGTATCGGTTTCTCCCTCTTGATCCTCTATAGAAACAACACTAAACATTCCCACAATATTTAACAAAACAACCAGAGATTTATCGCTAATTATGTTTAACTCATTGAATCTTTATATATACAAAGTTAAATGAAAACAGAAAAATCTTAACCAAGTACTAAACTTTTATCAAATAAACAACATTAGCCTATATGTGTTCACACTTGAATGTTATAGAAATAAGTAGGGAACAAATTTAACAAGATAAAAATGTGTTTCTAAAATTTTGTAACAGTCACAATGTTAAAACGAAGACTAGTGAATAATTCTGACACTAATAGTAGTTTGAGTGCATATTATTGTATTTGGTGAAATTGGTACAATATATCTCACATTCCGTGTAGGAGGAAGTGGGGGAACACGTGCGCTAAAACGTCAACCTCGTATGAACTGGTTCGTCAACAAATTTTGGTTTGAAATACCAGATGGTTATATTGACAGTAAATTTTCTAAATAGTTTTACATGTTTGCTATACGCAAATGTGGGTACATTTCTTATGAAATAATATATGTAATGTGTCTACACCATTAGTTTATCTAGATGGATAGCATGAACGAACAAGAGGATGTGGTGCACACAATGAAGATACATTATGAAATACATTTATTAATTTAACTGAAATATTTTAAGTACCCCATTTCTATTTCATGTATGTCAAAAGGTAAGTAAAACACTGGTTCTCAAACATTATATTGTTGAAAATAAACCAAATAACTATTATTTTGGTTGTAGAAATAATATACATTCTAAAACATATACTTTTGTATTTTAAAAAAAATTCTAATAAGCCATGAAAGATAAATGCACATTTTGACTGAACAGATCAGACTAAATTTAGAAGAAGAAAAATCCATTGCTACTATAAAAAAGTAGATTAACACTAAAGTTTATTTTTCACAAGCAAATTAATTTATACAGGTTTAATCAACATTTACACAAAACCAAGTGAGGAGCAAATGAACAATCCCGAACAAACAAATGCAATAATATTTAATATTGTCCACCCACAGCTGGCCCTTAGTTTGCAACTAAAATGACATAAGTTAAGCCCTGTACACATGGCATAATGGCTTATTGCCCTATATTTAAAGAATCATTTTTTCTAAATCGAATTTACTATACATATTTACCTTTTCATTCCTAAAAAATAAAGGATTATCTTCACTTTTTATATTGATATCTAAACAGTTAAAAATATTTATGTTTGAGGTTCAATCTCTCATTATTTTAACTTTTTCAGTTATACAGTGTTTGTATTGAGCAAGTATTTAGCTGTTAATAAATATTTAATCAATCACTAAAAATTGTAAGCCTCTATCAAACAAGACTGACTATCTACTACATTTTTATAACTCAAAAATTGTACAATAAAGATGTGTGATACAAGGCGTATTCTATTTCTATGAGGTACAATACTTTGTTTACAATCAACGTTTCAAAGCAGACGTTGTACAATATTGGGTGTTCACACGGAACACTCTTGTACAATAAATTATTTCGTGTGTATGAGGCTAGAACCAAGCGTTTCTACAAAAATTAATGTCGTACAAATGAAATTTCTCACAAAACAATCATGAATGAATTTAAGAATAATTGTTGGATAAATAAAAATATTAAACAAAATTGTGGAAGGGGGAGGTGGAAGGTAGTACTTTAAAAATGATAAATCATTATGACAATAGAAAAGTTGTATTTTCAAAGTGTGGGAGGAGGGAGATGTCGCATTAATCATATAAAATATATTTATTGTGGACCAACCTTACCAAAATAAATGAACATTTATGGTGTAGCTTGCTTCATTCAACTATGAACAAAGTGTTTCAACAATAAGAGCATTGATTTTTAAAAGTTATATTAGGGTGTTAACAATTTCACGGCCATTAAGAGAAAGGATGTAAAGGGCGACCTTCCGGCTGAAAAATAATAGTTTTATAACACATATAGCATAAATATTCTACGATTGTCTTTGAGTACCTAAGTGAATTTTTTAAACAGCTTTGTATATTTAAAATATATTTTTAATCCCCACGTCTTACTACCAGTTCAGGTAATACACACATGTGATAATTACTCTAAATGAAGCCAGGAAAAAAGACCACATGACCAAAAATGTTGCCAACAGCTGTATACAAACCCCGAGCAGGAACACAGTGCCAGACACATACAAATGATTATATTATATTTTCAAATGATGATGATGATCACAAAATATATGTAACATTATCTTACCTGTTACATAACTCCTTTTTATTTTTGACAGCGTTTTTGTATGTTACATCACCATCATCGTTATTTGGTGGAAAAACAGATTCTGAGTTATCAACTCTGTTTTTGTTTAGTTTTCTGAAAGTAACTATTTGAAAAAACTATAAGGAAACCTTTAAGTTTTCCACCTTATTTTTACCAATATTTTTACAGAACCTACAGCCGTGACTATATCACTATACTAATTGCTTAGAATGAAACTAATTATCATCCACAAATGTCGGACAGATATGTATTCTGGTTTGTCGGTGACAGGGAGGTGATGGTTTTAAATTCGGCTTAAAGTTGATTATCTTGTATAGCTCCTTTACCAATCTCTCTCTACATACACAAATCAGAGTATCTTTCCTATAAAGTGTACATTACTCAATTGTATTTTGTTAATGTAATTGAAAACATATAGCCCTGAAGGATAGAAAGATGCAGAACATGATAAAACTAGCTACCCAGATTCGATTACTGTGACTTCCAAACAAAGTCAAGTTATCTCTCCACAATTATCACAACAAAACTGTAAAGTGCAAACCAGATACTATTAAAGTTTGAGGTAAATTGCATAACATAAATAACACATGAAAGGAAGCAATGCTCATTATCAGGGCCTAATGCCTGATCTGTCTTTTTTTTTTTTCTCTTTCTTCTTTTGGTACATCACAGACAATACTCATTTGTATGATGAGACTGCGGATAACAGGTAGATCATGGTTTGATCCAGGTCGGGTGTACTGAGGATGTTTTTACCTAAAGAATTTCCCACTCTCTACTGACAATTCCCTTAAATTTAACCTTCCTCATCCTTAACCCATTAGCATAATTAGTACATAAGCGTATAACCCGGATGAGTATTAATACGCGGTGCTAAAAAAAACTATTGTCATTGTTCTCTGATTATAGAGATGTCTAATTTATAGGTCATTTTTACATGTTTTCATTAAGCCTTTGTTAATTTTTAAACGGTTATGTTGAATATTAATAAGTTTTGTAAATGGGCTAGTAAAACATTTTATTATTCCTCATACAACTGTTGGAGTGAGTAGATAATAAATATAAATTTCAAATGAATCTATACTTTCTTTACTTACATGGTTAGAAAAGCCATCTTCCTAGTAAGCCGCTGCTACTATAATGAAATAGTGACATCAGTGGCAGCAGTAGCTAGAGTTTGTAAATCAAGGTTAATTGTTTAGCAAAATGCAAGTGTAATTAATGTGGTTTGGCGTTTCAAACATTTTAGTTTTTGCTTGTTAAGTAGGTGTTTGATTTAGTCTTGTGCTAATTATTTTTTCATTGGCTTTATGGTCTCTTTTATTTTTTTTGTAAATTTAAATTAATTTTTGGGCATTTTTAAAGTGATTATATAGATTATTTTTTAGACTTTTTGGGTCATCAAAATTCGGGCAGCGCTAATTATGAAAACTTTTTCAAATTAGTGCATTGAATACAGCGGTTGTTTAATTTTTTATCAGTAAGATATATCCAATTCACCCAGTTGGGATTAGAAGTTTAAGCTCAGTTAAGAACAGCCCAATGTGTTGCGAGTCAAGCGCCTTAAACTACTCGACCATCCATGTAGACTACCCTTGTAACTAAAACTTATTTTAATAACACAATGAAATGGAAGCAAAGTTCCAAAGGAAATGTACCATTGTCTGCTTAGAGAGAGGGTGATACATATTTACAAATAAAACTATCCATAGTGCGCTGGGATTTGAACCTTGATCTCTTTGTAACCGAAAATATAGACAAAGTAAACCTAAGATTCTAGGATACGTTACATCCGGTGTGGGAATTCTACAATTAGGTCTAATAATTTTTATCAATTAGCTATAATAACCTCATTGCCAAAACAAAGTAATGACAATATTTTGTGTCCAAAAATAATATTTTAACTTACCTTATTTTTAAAATATTCTAATCTAGTATTTTAACTTAAATATTCTAAAATAATTTTACACCGCTTCTTTCGCAGGTTTCTTAAACGAAGTTCGTTTTTGTTTCCCATTCTTTCAATACAAAGTAATTTAATTTCACGTTTGTGATGTTCTTGTAGAGAGCCTGAACATGTTCTAGGACATAAATACTTCGATAAAACACTTTATAGTAATGATAACATTTTTAATTTAAAATGTATCGCTGGTTAAGATTGAACGCCAACCACTTTCAGGCAGATACATTGATTCTTTTGTTTGATTTAAAACATATGAAACACAATTTTAAAGATTCAAAATGTTGGATGAAATGATTTCACTCTTCTTCTCTTTGAAAATGATTGTGGCAACGCTGCAGATGAAATACCTTGGATAGCTGCCAGCAAGTACACATAGTTCCTTGTTTGCCAACAAACAGTGTTACACTACAGCTACCAAACTGTTTAAAATTTTAATTCTTAAAATAATGTTTTAAGGCTCAGTATTAAACTAATAAATTATAAAAGAATAATTAAAATCTGGAGAAAAATATTATCTAGCCTTGTGATTTCTTCTTTTTCTAACATTAATACTTACATCCATATTAATCTAGTTAAAGTAATTATTCATTTTTAAAAAATATAAAAATTAATAGACCAATAAATAAAAATTCAAATCTAAGAAAATTGAAGTAAAAATAGTTCTGCTTTATATAGTAAAATTCAATTTGAAATATATCACTTAATGAAGTCATTAAAAGCAAAATAGTGTGAGGCTGAAAATGTGATAGTTTTTCATTGTATAATTTAATTAGTATGATTAGTAAATGTTTTACAGAGTCTTATTTCTAGATAATATAAATACCTTTTCATTGGTGAAAGTCGATTTCAAATCCATAGAAGTGTTTTGTCAAAATCTTTTATTTTGTATCACCATGTTTTGATGGGTAAACAAGTGTTGACCAGCCTTTTAATTTGTTCAAGCAATGCATGCATGATTGTGAGCCTTGGAATGTGGGTGTATGTTTATGTGGAGCAACACTATGACGGAAGTCAGCATACCATGTATTCAGTTTTTAAAAGCACTTTGAAATTTTTGTATTGTCTCAGAGGTCAATCTCTCTGTTTTTCGGTCGTCCATAAGAATTTCCGGAAATCACCAAACACAAAATTGTGATAACCTAATGTGTTGGTGACAAGTTTGTACAAAACAATACATGAGATACGCATAAAATTAAGTAAAAGTTCAATTGTAGTGAAGCACCAATTTTCCTGAAACTTTGCATTCACTTTTTCCACAAGCTCATTTGTAACAACAGAAAGATGGCTACACCACTGTCTTATTACTATGGGGTGGATTTTGCCTTAAATGCCTTTTTCATTCCTATGGCTTGAAAAGTAGGCTTTTGTGGTATAAGTTTATTTTCGATAATTGCGAAGCTAGTGTGATAACTTTTTTTTTCTAAATATTTGCAGTTGCCCCCCTTCCCTTTCACTACTTATGTTACTCCACGTGGATACTCATGCTGGTAGGATAAACCCATGTGTCAAGTGGTCTGATAAGTTCAGAATGGTCATATTGCCGACAAAGATTTTCTTCTAGCGCACAACAGTGTCATATCATTCAGTGGTTGTGTGTATCACGTTGTTGTTAGATGTGCATATCTGTTCATTAATATTTATTTGTATTGAACTCAGTGTAAATTATTTGCTATCGTTCAAACTAGATTTAAATTCTAATTGAAAGATTTCAACGACAAAGTGGAAATATTTACCAAAGCGTAACATATTTATATTATAAAAAGAAAATCCTAGTCCTCTTGTTAGACGATGATTTGTTAATTGGTAGAATTCACATATATTATTTGATGAAAATTCCATATATAATATTTAGGTAAAATGCGAGATGAAGTATCACATAGAACAATACAAAAATACTACAATACATGACCAGTTTTCTGCTGACTTATGCTCTGTGATGGTAGCTGCAAGTATATCTTGGAAGAATCTAGAGAATCCAGATTTCAATGCTTTTCTCAACAAATATACCAACATGAAGATACCTGATGAATCAACTATGAGGATACACTACTTGCATTCAACCTAATTAACCTAAAGTTTTTACAATAGCAGTTTTTCTTTCTGACATTAAAAATATTAACTGAAATGTATTGATTTAAACTATTTACAAAAACATACTTTTTATTTCATTTAAGACGGTTGAGAAGATCTTAGAAGATATTGGAGAATCATACTTCTAGGCTTTTGTTGATGAAACCCCTGACATATGTAAAAAGCAATTTTGGAAATCTTCCTGGTGCAATCACAGTTTTAGATGCGAGGGATTGGCCTCTTATGTAAGATGTGAAGATAATGTGGGGAATAGAAGAAAACCTGAATCAGGCTTTTTGCTCAGTTTGCACAGCAATCGTCGACAAATATATCAGAGTCTTGCAGCGAAACCTTGGGTGGAAAGTTATGGCAAGTATTGCGGACATCTTGGAAGGACAAACTAAAACCCCCAAAAGTCAAGCTTAGCTCAACTGAGATAGCTTGTCTGAAGTTTTGCCAGATGACTTCATGTGAAGTCAAGAAATTTTTCTCACACTCTAAAAACATTTGGTCATACAACAGATTAAAATTTACACCTGAAAATATTGAGACGTATTTGGTAATTAACTCTAATAGTAATTAATTTGTGTTTATGGAAAGTGTCTGCTGGATTTTAAGAATGAATTATAAAAATTTTGAGAGTTTTAGTGCTTTTTTTTGCATTACTATGCCTATTAAATGCCTATTTTATCTTTTTAGTGGCTATTTACTGCCATTTTTTACTTTATATTGCTTATTTATGTTCCTATTTTTGAAATTTTTAGTGCCTATTTGCCTGCCTTTTTTAAAATTTTTAGTGCCTATAAATCCGTCCCCTACTTATTATACCTCCTTCACTCATGATGCTTGGTCCTTAAACCTCACATATTGGCTGATGCATCTTGGGAACACTCATGATTTCAGCAAAAAGAAAAATGACTGAACACTTCCTACCTGACAGAGCTATTAATAATAGCAATAATTTAAAATCTCTTGCTACAATTATGCAAATCAAGACTAATGCACATTTGAGACCTCCCGCCTGCAAACCACTATACTGATAAAAAAAAAAGGCTACTTTCTGAAATGTCTTTGTATTGTCTTAAATGAGATACATTTTTCTCTTAAAAGCAAGCTCATTGATATGAGTTGGTTTTTTTTCAGAAGGGGAATAAAAACACATTATAAATAATATATTACAATCCAAAAAAAAAGACCGCGGGCTTGAGAAACTTTCTATTGAAAGATGGTCAATGGCTGTGAACATATATTGTATTTTAATGTGACTTTTTATTGGTACATCATTGATCAATATTTATGTTGCATAGTAAAATAAATGATCTGTGTGTTTAAAGTGATAGGGTGATCAGAAGTGTGAGAGGTTATATTAAACACGCTTTTGACGCTTGAAATCATGAAGTTTGCCAAGAAATTTAGATGGCATCCAGATTCTCATTGCACATTGAAAAACTAGGAAAAGACAATTACGATACATGAAAAACTAGGAAAAGACAATTACGATACATGTAGACAAAAAATGGAAGCAATCCTTATAAAGAACGACCACTGGGAATACGTCGATCAAACTATTCTCAGGCCGGCAACAAAGAAGGGTGCCAACACGGCAACCATTGCCCTGAATGTCTTGCTTATAGCCACGTGAGATAAAGCTGATCATAAAGCTAAAGCCAACATTGTATTGGCTGTGAGTACTGCAGAGCTTTGTCACAAGACATTGTGAAACATACCATGAGGTATGCCAAAGTTTAAACTAGTTTATCATTCGAAGGGGCCCACTAGGACAGTGACTCTTCTGAAAATGCTTTTTTTTTCACAAAAATGAGCGAGGGGAACATAATGGCAGATCAATTGACAAACTTTCTCAACACAGTTGATAAACTCAATGAAATAGATATTCGCATCTCTTAAGCGCTATTAAGTATAGTGTTACTGTATAGTGTGCCAAATAGCTATGATAATATTTGTTGCACAATTGAAGCTAGAGATTATCTGCCGAGCTGACTCGGAGGCTGCATGTGCTTTGTATGTAAAATATTATGGAGGACATAATGTAAATAAAAACAAGTAATCAGTTAGGAACCATACAAATCAAAATGATAAAAATGGTCAAAACCAAGACAAGGGTTATGCAAAAAATCAAAATTTCAAAACATTAAAGAAATAGTATAAGTCCAACTATTGTAAAAAAAAAGGCACAAGGCAGCTGATTGCTGGACAAAAATGTTGAATGAAAAGCAAATTTTAATGGCATCATAGCAAATTCATGCAGTTGCAGAAGAGTTTGTGACTTTGTTGTCGAAGAGCGCTCTCCGTGTGCAGCCAACTCCAAGCGATGACGTGTGGTGTGTCGACAGTGGACACGTGCTGCGACAAGAATAATTTTGTAGCTTATGCCAACGACAGCACAACTGAAATAAAGGGAATTGGAACTTTAGTAGTGAACATTTTGAATGGAAAAGGACAATTGTAAAGTGAGGTTAGAAAACACACCTTTTGTACCCACACTCAAGACAAATTTATTTTCGACTTCAAAAACCATTTAAATAGAACGAAGCGTATGTTTTAAAGCATATAATGGTGAAATTGTGATTAATTCAATGAAGTGTTGTTGACTGTTCATAAAACCTAAAACATTTTTATTTTATTGAACCTTATGTGTCAAATGTAAACTCAACATAGGCTATATAACTAACGTTAGTGGAATGAATAATCTTAGTGAACAACCTTACTGGACCTTAGTGAACTTGAAAAGTGGCACAAGAGGTATAGGCACTTAAATGAACATGACTTGCGTAAACTTATTCAAAAAGAAATGGTTGGTAGAATGAATTTTAAGAGTTCAGAAACATTTCATTTTGTGAAACTTGCATCTTAGAAAAACAAGCTGCTACACCTTTTCCAAATAGTTCCAAGATAAAGAGTGAAAGATTACTTAAATTAGTGCACTCAGACATTTGTGGCCCCACGACACTAAAGTCTCACGGCAAAGCTTCTTATATCGCAATGCTCATTGATGATAAATCTAATTGGTTAGAAGTGCATTTTCTGAAAAACAAAAATGATGTGAAAAAGGCTTTCAAAACTTTCAAAGCATCAGCAGAAAATCTCCATGAAAGGAAAATTCAAACTTTGCAGACAGACACGATCTGGATTACTGCGGAAAATTTCACAGTAGATATGTGTATCGCAGGTATTAGAAGAGAACATAGAGTAGCAGAAACCCAAGAATAGAATGGCAAAGGTGAGCGCATGAATCTCACACTGGTGAGGATGGCGCAATTCATGTTGTTGGAGTTTGGTTTACCAAAAAGTTCAAAACTAGTTTAAGATAAAACACCTAATACAATTTGGTGTGGTTGAAACAAAAAATAGGATATTTTAGGACTTTTGGTTGTAAAGCTTATAAGCTTAGGACATTCCAATATTGATATTAATTGTTTGTAGGTCTTATAGTAGGTGGACTGTGGAGTTTGGTTAGGCTTCAACATGTTTGGGATGTTACTAGTATGTTGACCCACCTCTTGGGGCAACATTCACCAAGATGTTAGTTTCTTTTATCTAATTAAGGTGCTTCAACAAAACTTTAATAATGTAATCTTATTTAAACCGAATCATACTTACAGTAGTAGTTACTATCCATATTAATGTGAGTTGTAGGCCTATGAAATATTTCAACCAAGACTGAAAATAACCAAAATAGGCCCTAACTTGATGTTTACATCTGATTTGGCTTAGGCCTAGGTTTTTTGATCATAATACGCTTACTAAATTTATCTGAAACTGATAATTAGTACTTAGACCTAGTCTTGAAGTGAATAAATTGCAAACAACTCATTATAAAGAAATATAATATCCTTATATTCTTAGTTACTTAACTAAAAAGCAAGAATTACCTTTAAATAAATTGTGCATTTTATTATTTTTAACCATCCAAACCACCTTCTCCCTCACTTTATTGTTAACCTAGTAGGCCAACTGCATATAAATGCCCATTGTTTTGATATTAAGTTATTGAAAATATTCATTGTAAACACTATTTTTGGGAGTTCTTGAACGCTTTCATCAACCTTAAATAACTAGTTTTATGTTATAAGATCTTCACACAACATATTCTGAAACGTTCCAGTATTAATACAAATATATGAAGAATAAAGCATATATATTAGAAAAAAAATCTTTATTGGCCAACTTCTCATACTAGTTCATTTCCTCATGTGACATTACTATTTGAATGCATATTTCATATTATGATTTTTTGACTAAAATATGTTGGATGTGTTTAACAGTGTAGGCCTAGTATATTTTCATATCCAACCGAAGGCAAACAAAATGATGCAAGAGATTTATTAATTTAAGCTAGGTTAAATGTTTCTTACTGAAACTTTTTACCATTTGCTTGACTTAGCTCAAAAATATTAGTTCCTGCTTTAGCAGCAGAGTTGGGACTTACTTTATACCAACTTTATGTTGTAATGGCCTACATAAATGGAGATCTTGAGAAGATCTATATGGAGCAGGCATATGGTTTCGGTACCCCTGGAATGGAACATCTAGTTTGTTTGCTTGAAAAAACATGGCTTAATGAAGTTTATTTTAGTGCTTTTTTATTGGGTTTAATTAGTTTGTCAAAGAAATTGACTTTTAACTTTTTAAATATTAATATCATGGCTTAGTGGGGATTATTTAAGTGCTTTTTGTTGGTTTAAACTAATTTTGTATACTATCAAGAAACCATAGGTGAGTTCAGAGGGCTATGTTTTGTTTGTATTTAAAATGGTAAATAGTTGCTAATGTCATATTATTGTCTTTGTATTAGTGTTGTGAATCTTGTAAAAAATGTAATGTAATAGAGAGAATCTGATTTTTCCACTAATTCAGCATCCGAAAAATCTAGTTTTCTAATTCTAATTTCCACCCATTTACAAACCAGACACAGAAAAAAAGTTTAAATTGGTTGACCAGTTTTTGAAGAAACCATTTTTTAAACAATGTTCATAATCATTATTCATATATGTTTCAGTTTTAATTTGTAATTTACTAGAGTAAGTCACATACATTTATTTAGATTTAAATTCACATATTTGTTTCATATTTCTGTAAATTAACAATAAAATTTAGAACTATATTGGTCATTCTTTGAAAATTTTTAGGTCATAACAAATCAAGACCTGGTTTATGACGAAAAGTTTATAAATTTAGCTGGCTAATTTGTTGAAATCGTTTCAACTACCCAGGTAAATCTGAACTTTTGTCTTCCATATTACAACTAACACACACAACTAAATGGGAAACCGAATCAATGTGGCAAGGAGTAATCAAATAATGTTATTTTTTCAATATTATTGTAATAAATGTAAACAAATATTCTAAAATTGGAGCCTGTGAACATAATTAATATATATATATATATACTTTAAATGTGGTCTTATTTAATAAAATAAACATATTCATTCAAATATAAAGGCAATATTTCAAGTTTGTTTGCTAACCTAATTTTCACTTTTATTTAAAAAGGTGTTTAAAAGACTAGAATAAACATTAACTTAAGTCATTCTTATAGTTTAATAGTTCAAATCACCATAGGTGGGGAGCACAGCAATTTTCCATTAAGATTTTCCTGTTTGTAAAGATCTATTTATTTACTTTGTATACATATTTTAAACCTTACCATTCAATTTATTGATTTGAAACTTTAGTAATATAAACAAATGGCAGGTCTAAAATGGTATAAAAGACTGAGAACTTTCAATTTAGTATTTGTGACTCTTTGCTTTATTCTAAGGATGAATAAGGTGTGTGTTTAAGGAAATACCCTCGTATGTTTATGTAAAAAAATATGTGTAACTGAAGAAAAACAATCATCAGTACACTTGGCAGGGAAATAGATGTGAACTACACTAATAACTAGGCTAAACCAAATAGGGAGGGGAACAGGATACGGGTGTATAAGGAAAAACACTACCATTGGAGTAAAGAAATAATTTAAAAAAAGCATCATTAATGTATGTGGCCTGAATTTCTACTCAAGCCATCTCTTAACTGGTGAACCTGCCTAATGCAATTAGATGCTTTAGACCTTTTGAACATCAGCCTAAAATGTTGTAGTTGTGACGTAAATTTAATGGTGTTTTGTTTTTGATTGATACAATCGGTTGTGGTAAGAGTTGTATGCCATTGTGGGGCTGTACAAGCAAATGTGTTGTGATTTCAAACCTTATTTGAGCTTAAGCTTTGACTATAGCATCCACATTTTTCTGTAAGCTATATAATTTTCCTTTTCATCCTAATGCATGGCTTTTAAATAATTAATGTTTAAATATCATTTATCTCGGATCAATGTCATTTTTTTTAAATATGACACCGGTAGCTTGAGGTCTTAGTAACCAGAATAAGGTTCTACATTCTTCCATTCACACTTCATGTCCAGCCCACCGTAGTCTAAGAGACTTGATTATCCTAGTAAAAATGTCTTTGTCTGAACTTAACGCCAGCCTTCTCATCACTGGTGACTGAGCTTAATACAAAATGAAGCTTTAGATCTTTTGAACATCAGCTAACAATGTCAGAAGCATGGCATTAATTCAATGCTGTCCTGTGTTTTATTTGTACGACCAAATACAAAAATAAAGTTTAGTTCTCTTCAACAATAACCTGCTTTAGTCGCTATATGGTCTAAGTTGTACTCTCCCACTAGTCTAGACTTCCAATGACAGGGAGATCGGGGGTCGAATCTAGGTTAGGTGTACTAAGGATGGTTTTCCACTTTCACTCCATGTAATGCAGGTACATTTCCTCTAAATTCAACCCTACTCATTCCTAACTCATTAACATAATTAGTTTGTATGCATCTAACCTGAACAGGTATTAAGATTTGTATAAAGACTTAAACCTTAAAGGTGGATTTTGATAGATCTTCATTTACACAGCCTAAAAATGCCTATTTTCCCATTAACACCTATTTTACACAGAACAACTAACATATGCCTGTTTTAAGATATATATTATACTATACAAATCCACACAGAATGTTTATTTTTGGCACTTTTAACAATAATTATTTTCCAAATTGACTTTACTGCTTTAGTTCGGGGTTTGAGAGTGTTGTTAAAACTAAGAACAGAAAGGAAACAGGTAAATGCCCTTTCCTGCTGATTGTATTTCCAGTAATCCAAATTCCTTTGAACAGAAGGATTGCAACTTTTGTGCATACATTAAAAACTTTGAAAACCACTTGGTTTTGGCTGTGGTTTGAGGAATTTCCACATTTAACGACATATGGGAAGATTAGTTTTTTGTAAATCTTGCAACAAAGAAGTGAGGATATTTTTAGGTTATTTAACTTAAAAAATGACCATTACCAAACTGGTTGCTTTCAATGATCATATATTTTACTCCACAACTATGCTTAGCGCAAGTCTTAATGACTCTCAGATGAGTATTAAAATGGCTGATAAATATTTAAATTTGGCTGATAAGTTAAAATGGCTTCATATGTCCGCCAGATAGAGTTTATTATTATTATTAGCACCGCTTCTTACTACCCGTTCGGGCTATACGCACTTATGCTAATGTATAATGGTAGTGTGATTGTGAGATGAAATGAAGGACCTACAGTTTAACATGGAATCCGAACCACGGTGGAGGCCTGGCATTCCCCACATTCACAAGATGTCTTGTCAGAGGTGAAGGAAGGGTTTGGTAATCAGATAAATCTTTGCCGGGACCGAGGATTGAACCCCGGCCGCCAGAACAGAAGTTTGTAGAGTTTATTGGCCAGATAAAATGTATATATATCCGTCACATTTTTATCGAGAGCTTTAAGTACCCCATAACTATTATCTGGGAGTTAAAATACGTGTTGCTACATGGTGTCTAGTATACATTTTATTCAACCTTTTGAGGTTAGATTTATTGATTTTTTTTTGTGAACTGAAAATGTTTATAAAGTGATCATCAAATTATTATTTTTTGCAATATTTTATTATTCAATTGGTTTCAAAGACTTGGTATAATAAAATATTAAACCCAAATTTTATTTAAAACACTATATGCCTAAAGTAAATGATTAAATTTTAACTTGTTTTTAATATAAATATTAAATCGAAGTTTTGTATTATATTATTATCATTATTTATTATCATTACTATTATTTATTATTATTATTATTATTATTACTATTATTATTATTATTATTATTAGCACCGCTTCTTACTACCCGTTCGGTTTATATTCACACTGATGTGTAATGGTAGTGGGATTGTGAAATGAAATGGAGGATTTACAATTTATTGTGGAATCCGAACCACGGTGGAGGCCTGGCATTACCCACACTTACAAGTTTTTTTATGAGCATCACTTTTGATTTGGAAAATAAAGAGTATTAGATTAAATGGATTTGACTCAAACTTTTTTTTAAGGATTTGATTTGATTTGATTTGATTTGAATGAAATTAAAAAATATCTTTAAAGCATGAGATTTGATTCAGATTCAAGTCATTTGGTCAAAATTACAATTCTATTCAAAATAGAAAATTTTGGATTTTGCACAGGCTTATAAAAATAATTCAATTATATTTTTACACTTTAATAAGAAACATACTAGATATAGTATCATAATAAAAAAAGATGTATCTGGTTTCATTTTACTTTTTAGTAGGCCTATAAAAAAATCTCATAAATGTCATCTAGGCCATAACTATATGTTTGCACAAGGCAATCAATGTTAAAACCTTAAAAACTTTATATTAAGGTTTATATAAGGTGAAATTAAATTTAGCAGAGTTGTAAATATATTTATACTTTAGACTATATGCGGTTCATGTATCATGCCTGGCCATGTTATTACTAAAATATGTGTATTTTGAAACAATAACAAAATCACAGAGCAATGTTTAATCTTTCTCTTTTTCACACTATGTCTACAACATTAACCACTTCTTACATAGCCTATCTCTTTCTGTGAAATAATAAAAATACAACTAATATAATTTTTACTTGTACTAATTTTTCTTCGACAGGCAATAAGCAGTCATGTTACTACTGTGGGAAAGAATCAACATTCAGCTGGCACCCTGAATGCCATGAGAAGTTTTCAAGTGGGGATACCAGACCATTTTCCTGCCATATTTGTAATAGGAATTTAAAGAGTAAAGAGGGCTTGAAATTTCATATCAATTACCACTTACAAGAAAGTCCATTTCGTTGTGATCTCTGTGACAAAGTAACAGGTTCAAAGACTGCTTCTTTAATTCATCGGAAGACTCACTTTCCAAAAGAATATCAATGTGACACATGTTTTAAAATATATAGAGAGAAATCAACACTTGATATTCACATGAAATACCATCACTCTGGTGGAATTTTCACAGACTTTATGTGTGGCATATGTGACAAGATGTTATTTTCAAATTCTTCTTTAAAAAAGCATCGAAAGATTCACTTTCCTAAAGATCATCATTGTAACTTATGTTTTAAAATATTCAGAAATAAATCCACACTTGATAAACATCAGATATCCCATCAAACTGGTAAAACAAACAAGGATTTTTTGTGTGACATTTGTGGTTATCTTTGTGAATCCATAACTTATCTAAATAAACACATTTCAAATGTACACTCTCAAAAAAGAAAGTATATATGTGATGTGTGTGGTATTGGAACAAATAGATTAACCAGATTTAAAGACCATATGGTGTCTCACACTGGAGATAAGCAATTTATTTGTGCTGTTTGTGATAAACCCTTTGGGATAAGAGATACTTTAAAAATACACATCATGCGTTGCCACCCTAAAACAATGGGTTTGTCTATAAAAACATTTCCTTGTTCACTTTGTGACAAAGTTTACCAAAGTAGGCATGGTTTTATCAAACACATGAGGTTCCACACTGGGGAGAGGAACTATGTGTGTGATTTGTGTGGGAAACATTTCATGCATTCTTTTGACTTATCCAAACACAAGAAGTCTAGTATCCATAATGAAGAGTTAGCAGCTCAGCAGAAGAACAAAAGAATCAAACAGAGGCTTGGATTTAAAAATAAAAATATTAACTAAACAATAAAAATGGTTGTTAATCCATTGGTTTAAATGTTTTTTTAAATAAACTTTGCTATGCTTTTTCAGATTTGTTTCAAAGCATAAACATTTAAGTGCCTAGACATAAGGCACATGTGTGTATGTGTGTGCTATTCTGACAATTCTCTTATTATTTATTCTTGACAGAGTTACTATTATTAGGTTTCTTTTAAAATATCTCCAGATCTTTTCAAACATTTATTTAGGGTTAATGGGATGCTTTCTATAAAAGTTTCCTTAAAATAATTAACATGCTATGACTTTCATTTTATACAATTACAAATTATTTATTTTAAAAAGGATCTATCTTTAACCAATGTTAAATATAATTATTAATTTTTCTATTATCTAATAATAAACATCTTTATTCATGGTAATTGTATAAAACATTTAAAAAAATCAGTGTAGTATTCTCCAGGTATGTTAGTCCTATGTCACATACCCATAATAGTATGACTAGTTTTTAAATTCTATGTTGTCTTTGAAACTGTCAAAATATTAATGTTTAAATTGTAAATAAATATATATTTAGACATAAGTGTTAATATATATAAATTTATATTATATATATATATAAATTTTAAAAACTAATAATTTTTTATTTTCCAATAATATCTTGTTTTAAAAAGTTCTTCTTTCAAAAGGCTCTACTTACCAACATACGAATCCCATAACCTGTTGTTTGAAAACAGCAAGCCGAACTGAGATATCGTAATGACCTTACCCAATGTAAATAGAGTTACAAAACTCCCCCTTTTCCCTCTTGAGGAAACATTGGATAAAATAACTCAGGTTTTAATTCCCAGGGCCTGCTAATCACATAAACCAAGCTAAGCATTGTGCTGACTAATGTAAAAATATTCATAATCATATCTATTGTTGTTTAAGCTAATTTAGTCTAGTTTATATAAAATTAAATACAATAAATATGTATTATAATATCTTGTGTTCCTAACAAGCTTTAAGTTATACAATCGTTAAATAAATATTTAATTGTGATATAGAATTCTAGAAACACATATACCTATTGTTATGGATTTGGCTAACATAATATTCACCACCCTGTTAGAATAAGATACACAGTTTAGAGTAGGGGCTACTTTCTGAAGTAGACAGTGCTTTGTGGTTTTTTATTATGAAAGATTCATCGTGTTTTAGCTGTGAGTTTCAAATGGGTTATTTTAGTTTTGTTTTATGATTATTTAATGTTTTGCATCATACATTATCATTTTAAGAATCCCACAAGCTAGGAGTTTAATCAGACCATTTCAAGCTGATTTAGCAGTAAAGGTAAAATAAAATCTCTTTTCAGATAATTTACTTACAGCAAAAGATAGTGTCAATGTCTCAACAATAGACCAATGATGTAGCACTTAATTTTTTTTAATGGACTAAAAACAAAATTGAAATTTCTCAAGCCTTCAAAGTCTAAATCCAATAGAGAAAAATTAAATCTAAATTAAAAGTTAAAATTTAGATTTGGATGATTGAAGTTCAATTTAATCTACACTATACAAAATATTAAGTGGATTGTTTCATAGAGTTTCTCTTTTACTATGTAAAGCATGATTTTACAATTAGTTCAATGCACATTTAAATATTTTAAGTAATGTAGGTCAGTAGTGCGCTCAGAAATGTACAACTCTTTAACTATTTTTATATAATTTACCACTTATTACCAAGTATGAATTTCAAATACTCATATAGGGTTTTCTTAACTTGCCAGAAATTAAAATTTGTAGGTTTTTGTTCATTCTATCCTATTAATAGATATTATTGTTAGATAATAACTATTATTATTGTTTGAAATAAATTTTAATTCATCATTTTGTGGTCAGGACATCTAAGGCTATATATGCCTTAAAATTGACCAAGCTTGAATTTAAGAAGGGGAGCAAAAGGGGCTCATGCCCCCGCTTAGGTAGAATAATTGAATTTTTTAGACTAATAAAAGTGGAGAGTGGCGGCAGTCAATGAGGTTGTATATTATTTTTTGGAGGGAAAGTACAGGGTAATTACTTTAGGGGGTGAAGCTGGGCCTTGACTCAGCATGGGCAAATGGACGAGTCGTGGATGGAAGGGGGATTACTTAGCGCACTTTCGATGTTCACAAACCTGTTTGATTGGCGAGGGCATAAAGAGGAAAAGGTGGGGTAGCGGGAGGCTACCTCTCCTCTAGGCCACCAACGATACTCCACCTGTCTCCCGTGGCCCGCACATTTTATTGTATTGCTGATTGTACTGTTGATTGACTGCGTTCTTCATCAAAAGACAAAAGTCTAATGGTAAGTTTGGGATATATTTCGGCACTAGCTAGCTATTGATACCGTCTCGCTTTTTTGTGTGTATTTAATTAATGATATTGATATTTAAATGTTCCCTGTAAACTACAGCCATGCAACTGCTGCACTCATACTGTCTCTCATTTATCCATCTCTCTCACAAATTGTCCTTAAGACCATTTCCCTTCTACTTTTAACTAAAACGTTTTAGTTTGTTTTCCTTTTCTTTAACACTCATTCATGCATACACCTTTCTTGTAATTTTTCTCTTGTTACCTCATTTCTAATACGGTTCCTTATAATTTTAATAAATCATTAGTAAAGTAAGGAAAGAATAAATTAAAAATATAGGGAAAGAAATTTAAGTTGTGTTAGAAAATGATTTGATACTTGAAAAAACCTTACATCAAAAGATTAGATGACATATAAGATGAAAAATTAGAATATTGCAATGATTAATATAATTTATTTTGGATAAATTAGTCAAAAAATAGATGGTACTGTAGTAATAAAACCTATAAGGATATAATTACAAATAAAGACCTTGCTACAAAAAGGGCTCAGCTCCACATTTAACAATTTTACAGGAAAGCTAAAAAACTGTTTTTAAAATTATTTGAAATATTTATATCATACTGAATACTTTATTAGGGATGTTTATGATATTACTATTATCTTTCATATAATTTACTGTGTATACAATTATGAACTATGCTTTTATAAAATAATATAGCTTGGAGCTGAACCATTTTTGTACAAAAAAATACAAAAAAATCACCTCATTACATTAAATAGAACCTCAAATTTTAACTAATTTTAAAATACGAGTGATTTAGCTTATTTAATGTAGATATCAACCTATTTGTTATAAGTACACAAATGTTTTTCTAGGGAAAAAAAGTTTTGGGCTTTAATTTTGAATAATTAAAAAAAATTGTATTGTACCAAAACATTCAATTGAAACACTATGCATATTTTCTATATTGAAAAAGGTTTTCAATGGGCTTTCCCCACCAAATATTAAGATAAAATAAATTTGCCTTTTATATTAATACAAAAATATTTTCCTTAAAGTATATTAACCCTAATTGTCTTCAGTTATTGACGTAGATCCCATCTTCGTGATTTTACATTGCATCTGATTGTAAGTTTCTGTTAAAAACTATAGCATGGTGGCACATACTTCTTGGCAAGCTTCATAATATCTTTATGATTTAATACCTTTATCAGAAGAGGGGATTTATACAACAACTTTCAGGTAACAAGCTAATCTTCCCGTTATTTCTCTCAATTCAGAATACAGATATTTTTGAAACATTTCAACTCACACTTACAATCTGGACCAGTCCTTCTAGGGCCCACTTTCGTATTAGACAACTTTATACGTTGTTTACCCTGCGCCAAAGCTTTTTTTTAGTGTATTCATTTACCATTTACTTTGTTGGGTTAGTTTACTGGTTTTATTTTGAGAGTAAACATTTTCAACAATATCATCATCTGTTTTAATTTCAGAAGATTAGTTAAAAAAAAAAGACTCATCAGTCATCTCTAGTGGAGTAATATCACTCATATTAACTTCACCCATTCCACAAAACACATTAACAACTAATTATCACCACGAGACACACAAAATTAAACAATGAAGACAGGGCAAACATAATAAACTGTAAATAAACAGTTCAGACTGTTCTAAAAGTATCATCATAAAGCTAAGAAAATATCCCTCTATGTTTGAGACAAAATAGATTCAACTCCAGGAGCTGTGTCCTCCTTGTACCAAACAAAGAGGGTTTCAAATTTTTTTTTTTTTTGCATTAACTTATAATGTATTGATTGGAGCTGAATTCTGTTTGCGCCAATCCACTTGTTTTTTTCCCATAATTACTTACCAATACAAAAGCCGAAAATGTCAAAAAATGGAGCTGAACCCTTTTTGTTGAAAGGTTTTCAATTTGAAATTAAAATTAAACTACTGTTGGAAGTTGAAAGTAAGTTAGTGTAACATAACAATTATTGTATGGGTTAGATCGATTTATTGAAATTTAAGGTTAATAAAGTTGAAAAATAAGGTATTATCAATTATTGAAGCTAAGTACAAAAGAAGGACAGTAATTTGTTAAGAATAATAATTGGTTGAGGTTGAAAGTTAAAATAATAACATAAAACCCATAATAAATGTAGCATTAGCAACAACAATATATAATGAAATTTAATGGAGTTTTCAACAGAAGTTATACTCCATTCACAGTAGGAATTAGTCTTTGAAAGCTCTTTTTTCCTACCAATATCCTACTATATAATATATTTCTGGTAGGGAAAAAGACCTTTCAGAAAACAGTTCCTACGGTGAACAGACTTTAAGTTAAAATACAATTGACTATGCAAATCTAGAACAATGTTACATTCTTAAAAAAATTGAAAGGTTATGGATTAATTAAGTGGAAGTTAAAGATGTCAAATATAAACCAAGTTATGAAAGCTTTTAATATAAAGTTTGACATTCCTTATTTGATATAAATTTGATCCCTTCTCCTTATTGAATCTGATGATAAATCATCGATGGTCTTGGACCACTACATGTTTAGGCGTTTCATCATTAAGTCTGAGGAAAACCAATGTAAGTTAGCAATAAGATAGGTTAACTACGTAAAAACCGTGATATATAATTATTATTGGGTTGAATGGTATAGATTTATAAATGAGTTATTAATTGTAAAAATATTTAGATTATCAATCTTACCTTAAGAATGGAAATGAGCTGTTCCAGATATTTACATAGTGTGAGAAACTAGAAGGCAAACTTAGTAAGGAGTGGTCTAGAAGAGAGTGTAACCAACGTGAGAAAGTAGTTTTATTTTCTTAAATCTTGTGGTGTCACTAGTGTAGTGGGATATAAAAATAGCTAGAGCTTCCCAGTTAGATATGAAAAGATGCATATTGAATATTATTTGAAAAAATTAACAAGAGGCTTTAAAAAGAAAATGACAAAATGAAATAGGTTGAGATATTCTAATCTTCTCGACACTAGCCTGAACAGGTCATTGCTACGATGGAAGGAGTGCAGGTTGTTTTGGGTGGGGATTATTTTTAAGTTTAACGTATTGAGGGAGTTTACTAATAATATTAATTAAGGATTGATATTCAAATTTGGTTTGTTTATTTATTACAGTATTGTTAGAAAGAATGGCATTTTCAATGTGGAGATTTTCAGCTATGTTCATTTTGAGAACTTTGGAAGATGAATGGATAAGTTTCATGCATTTGTTAATAGGTGTAGGTTGGTGGCTTGAGATTTTGAGATCCTCAGCGAATTTTGATTTGGTTCTGTCGTATTTGAAATCACCAATGTGTTTAGCAAAACATTTAGAAAGGGCCTTATCAGTCTGTCCAACACAACTGCATTACATTCACAAGTTTATTTATAAATACCACTTTTATTGTTTGAAAGGATTAATTACATTGAGTTTGAATTTCAGAAATAAGTTTTAATTGTGTTGTTAGTTCCAAGTGAGATCCTAATTATTTTTTTTAAGATTAATTCTTTTGGTGGTTTCTTTACCAATATATTTAAATATAATCCATGTTGTTTGATCAGGGATGATTTAGGGGTTTGTGAGGTTAGATTTTTTTATTCATTTGGGCTTTTGGTTTTTGAAGAATTTTGTATATTACAGAATGTGAGTAACCATTTGCTTTGGCAATTTGTTTGATGATATATAATTCAGTTTTGAAACTCTTTTAGGATAATGGGATATGAAGTAATCAGTAGATAAAACTGTTAAATGTTGCCAATTTGTGATTTGGTTTGAATCGTTGCTTATGATAGCATCATTGTGGGTTGGTTTTCTGTAAATGTTATAGCCAAACTTGTGTTTATTTTTAGAAATGTTTTAAGTTGAGATAGCAAGTATAAACAAAGTGATGAAAGTTTGTAATAAGAAGTTTGACATTCCATATTTGATATAAATTTGATCCCTTCTACTTATTGAATCCGATAAAGATTTGTAATCTGTGCCTTCCAGTCACACCCTCCATGCTTCTCAGAAACTTTAACTTATGGAGTTAAAAGAAATTGTGTTTACTATTTACCGATACTTATAAACCTTTATTTTCTCGTTTGAATTTTATTTAATATAGCATACCAGAGAATTACATACCTAATAATATGTTTTAGTAGTCTTCACAAGCAAAAACAACATGCTAATAGAATTATAAATACCTCATTTTTTTTTATAAAATTCACAATTTATTTTATTTATTTTACCAAAGCAATCTGATTAACTGGCTATACCGTGTTTTATAAATGACATGCATTGTTTACATGGTCATTGGAAATACCATATAGGGAATAGGGATTATCTGTCATTTATGAATGTTCAGGATACAGTATGGTTATGGACAGGGTTGTGAGTTTCAGTGGAAGAAGAGTTGTATGGTATAGTGGATTCCGGGACAGAAAAATATTTAATCCATTTTTTATTTTTGGGACTTAAGTACTGTCATTTTATTTATTTTATTATTTATATATCTATTTTTGTAGGAAAGCAACGAGATCTAAAAAATATACCTGCTACTTCTACTTCCTTGGAGAAGGAGCATGTGGCAGTGGAAGATGTCTGTGGTAGCACAGTTCCAGCGGTCAGCAGTCACACTGGCATTAGTGACGATCAACATCAGCCGGACAATGTTAGCGCAAGCGGTGCTGGTAAGCTGTCCAACCTTGGTGATGGTGGTGGGTCAAGATTTAATTTTTCTTTCTCTTTGGACTCATTAGACACTGGGATCTGCACTGGACATGGTTTATTTTTGAAGTTATCCACTGAAGAGATATTTAAATTCCTAAAGGAAAATTGGACCCCTCCTATATCATTTTATTTTCCGGTAATTTCTCAAGGCAACAAGAACAGAACATTTAAAAGGGAATGGCTAGAAACCTATTCTTGGCCTGACTACAGTGCTAAAGACGGTGGCGTGTATTGTAAAATGTGTGTACTATTTGGGCCTGATTGTGGTGGAAAAGGTGACCAACAGTTAGAAATCCTGTGTCTCAAACCATTAAAGAAGTACAAAGATAAAATATTTGACTTCAAAAAGCATTCCAGTTGTCAATACCACATACAGTCTGTTAAAAAAGCAGAAGATGTTTGTAATGTATTTGAGGGTAAAATAAAAGAGCTAAACAACTGATTGAATTAAACAAGCAAATTTGATCCCAATTGTAAAAATCAATTTATTTTGTGGGAGGCAAAACATATCTCTTCAGGATTATCGAAATCAGTCTGGTACCCTTTTAGATGAGAACAGGGATTCAGATGTAAATGATGGAAACTTCAGAGCTTTGTTGTGTTTCCTTATCGATGCCATCCTTAAAGACCATATTCAGACTGCACCTAAAAATCCAACCTTTATTAGTATGGCATATATAGTTGAAAAAATTACAACAAAAGTTAAGCAAGCTATATTTTTCTCAGTACTGGCAGATGATACCACAGATTTGAGTGATTCTGAGCAGATGTCCATCAGTATTCGGTATGTTGATTTAGAATCAAATGCATTGAGGGAGGATTTCGTTAAATTTGTGAAAGTCATTGATTGGACTGGTGAGTCAATAGCAGAAACCATTATCAAGGTTTTAGAAGAGTTAAGTTAGTTTGGATAATCTGAAGGGTCAGTGTTACGATGAAGCCATTAACATGTCAGTGACATTCAAGTGAGTGCATAGTTTTGTTTGTGTGCTGCAACCTCTGTTGGTATATTTACACCGTTACAGCCATTGTTTGAAATTGGCTCTGCTATAAGCCTGCGGGGGTCAAGTTCAAGCTGTGAGAAACATGATAAGTATTGTTGAAGAAATGACTAATTTTGCAAGGGATTCACCAAAACTTTTAAAGTTGTTAAAGAACAAAATACAAGAACACCGTCTAGATGTGACTGGAGATGTCCTCTTGCCCCTTTGCAAAACTTGTTGTGTTTAACATCATAAATATTTTAGAGGTTTAAGTATGTGATGCCTGCATTAATTTCATCTTTAGAGGAAGCAAAAGAACAGAACATTGGTGAAGCTTTTGCCAATTCCAAGGGTCTGTGCCACTCAATAATGAACTTCCAGTTCATTTTTGTTTTCGATGTCATTGTTCATATGATGAAATTCACTCTACCCTTGTCAAGACAGCCTTAAAGCCCAAAGTGAGACATTGGTCAAGTGGAGGATATAGCAAAAGCTACAGCAGTAGCAACACAAAATTGCAGAACTGAGATCCTCAATGGCACTTTTCAAAAGTCTGCCAAATTTTCATTCTATAATAATATAGAAATAAGAATACCATGGATAAATAAATGCAAGACAAGCTCAAAGATGTAACATATCTGATGCAAACCCAGAAGTACACTACAGGATCAGATTGTATAACCCATTCATTCACTGCCTTGTTCAAGAATTAAAGGATAGATTTGAAAGTGAGAACATGCTTGTCACAAATATTAGAGGTCTTACACCAGCATTCACAGAGGGATTCAACCATGAGAAAGTTATGGCAACTGCCAAATTCTTTGTTTCAGACTTGCCTGGAAGTTTCGCCGAGTTTGAAGGTAAGCTCAATACATGGCATTTGTTGTGGTGCAACAATGAACACAAACCACAGTTATCCATTGAGACTCTAAAGGCTCCCACAACAAGTTTGTACCCTAATGTGAAGACTTTTCTGATATTATACCTTATAGTGCCTGTTACAACACATACAGGTGAATGATTATTCTCGACCCTCAGAAGAACAAAATTCTATCTTCAATCTACTATAGGGTAGGAGAGACTTAATGGTTTAGCTGCACTTACCATTCATAGAGACATTACTGTGGATCACATTTTGGATAAGTTTGCAAGGAAACACTTATGGAGAACGATAATGATTTTTATCTACCTTTAAATTTGTTTCACACTTTCTGACTCATGTGTAATGGCCTCATGAGAAATTTTGATTTTATAACATAATGAAAAATTTAACATGATCGACTACTAACATTTATGTTTATGAAGTGAAAATTATCTCTGTCGTTCATTCTTGTCACTAACATAAACAGTTTTCCATAATGTATGTGTATAAAATTTAACATACTCAATACTCACTAGAGTAATTAACAAACGGATACTCTGAAGGCCGTTTTTTGCCATTTTAGATTTTTTGGTCATATTTTCTTGTTTGTTGTCATTCTTTAGGTTTTTAATATTACATTTTATATAATTTATATTATTAATGTTTTGAAAAAACTTGGAACACTAACAGTGAGATTTTTCACAAAATATGCTTTGGGCTGGGAAGATAATGCAGGCTTCAAAGCTTTTAGTTCCATTTGTAACATGTTAGTTTGATTAATTTGTGGACATTCATTCCAACTTTTAATTTACATTTTTTAGTTATTTTTTACATTGTTTACTTTATAATCACATAAATTGATTAAAATAAAAAATAAAAAAACTAATAAATGCAAATTTAATGAAGATTACCCATCCAGGGAAAGAGGAAAAATTCAATGTACAAAAGGTGATATCTTCAGTTTTCTACTGTAGAAAAAGTCACTCATTTAAACACAAATTGAGTAATATTTCAGCATTGTTGCCTTTATCAAACAAAAAAAGGGGAATACACTTTGCACAAACACTAAACTACTCCATTCAGAAATAAAAAATAAACTGTAGAGTAAAAATAAATTTCCATTTTCTTTAACTCTGTCTATATATAATATATATATTAAATAAATTCCACACCTGAAGGTACCAACCTTATAAGTATGCTTGTGGATTTATTTTTCTCCAAGTGAAGTTATTTAAAATACATGAATGAACCTAAACATTAGTCAATCTGGGGACTAAAAACCCTTTTTTGGCAACTTTAAGAGTTACTAGATCCACCTCCTTGTATCTATTTTTATTTCATAATATATGTTCAACAGCTTTCCCTTTTGACAAATGGTGTTCATTTTGAAAGATAAAGTCTTCTATAACTAACTTTTTTAACCGTTAGCTAATCCACAGAACTATTTTATATTAGTGCATATAAATTTGCATAAGTCCTCTTTAGAACATGATTCCATATAACAAAACATGGTAAATTTTTGTTGATAGGATGAAGACAATCTTCTAGTAAACCTGCTTGTTGCATGAACATATATAGATGTTGGTATGTTTCAGTAAATAATCAATAGCATATAATGTGGCACACGGCTAGCTACATTTCCGAAATGCACTGTGGTTGTTTTGAATACCTTTCATAAGCACTTTATTGTGTAAGGCAAGGAAGAAACAATATTTTTAATGTTCATTCTGGTTCTTTCATTAAGTCCCCTTGAAGAAATGACCAGTAAATATTCACTCGACTTGACAGAGTCATCTCTTTCAAAAACTATGCGTCAGATCATAGCTCACTGAAATACATTCACACCCAAGCTACTGTCATGATTCTGGTAGGAGTATCTTTACCAAATAGTGTTCCGGATTAAACAACATATTTTACCAATAGAAATCCACAATTCTGTCCAATAACATTAAAATGGTGGTGAAATTAAAAAAAAATAACTATTATTATACTTCCTGGATAATATGACGTTCTTTAAAATATAATCATTACTAAAGGTATTTTGTTGGTATTATATTAATGTACTATTTTCCACAAAACAATGAGACAGAGTAAAAGGAGTGTTATTTTCCCATTAGACCTGATACATAAGATGCATTTACTAGTTTTACTTATCATATAAGAGCCACTGGGGTGTATTCATAGATTACTAATTTTTAAAGTTTGTCCAATGTTCATAGTCTCCAGCATTAAGACATCATTGGGCTTGTTGTGGTTCAGAAAACGTTAATACTTAATAAATATAGTTGATTCTATAGACAGAAGATCAGAAATAGCGGTGTCACCTAAAAATGTATCATCCTCCACATCTTTGCTGGTAAGTATTAGTGGAGTAGGATAATTTAAAGATATTCTCTGACAGTTTCAGCAGATATTTGAACCTTTTAATCTCTTTTATAACACCTGCCAATGGAAAAGAGCAAATCATATTGATCAGGATCTGGAAGAGAAGATATATGAACGGGTCTATATCTTTGTTTATTTTGTGCCCAACTCCACTTTTTTAGTAGTAGACGATTTCGAAACCACTGTTGAATTTAAAGCAAAAACAATTTGAATTAGTATCATTGGTTGATGGTAGTTTACACAATTATACTTTTTGTTTGGCATTGGGTTAAAAACATCCATACTTGCCGTAAGATTTTTCAATAAATATTAACAACCATCACTTTTTTCAATGTGAATAGATATTACAGATAGCACTTAACAAGATTATACACCACTATTTTGCCTTAGAAATATTTTTACCCATCCTTCACAACGTGTTTTGACGTATTCTATACACGTTGCTTAAATTATAGGGTTCTCACTTTCCACCATTTTAGATGTATTTCAATTGGTTCTTTTCTTGCCCAAAATGTATTGTGCCATGTTAATGGTTTCTTTATGCTTTGCTTAAAGTATGAAGTTTTCACTTTTCACCCATTCAGAAGTATTTCCATTGGCTCTTTCCTTTCTATTTTAATAATTGAAGTCTTCATCACAATACACATTTTTTCTGGGAAAAAAAATCTTTTTTTTTGACATGATAAGCTATTTTAAATAAATATTATTTAATGCAGCATTGGTCATCTGCTCCCTTGATGATAAATCTTGACAAAGTGTATGTTCTTTCTGTTAGCAAAGGTTAATGTCGAGTACACAAAATTAACGTCTGAGACGAACATAGAATCTACAAATACACTTAGTGGGCTAATTAACACGAAAAGAAAGTTAGCGTGAGCACAAAACGACGCGGTCGGTTTGGTGACGGAAAAAGAACTGTGTAACGGAAAGTTATGTGATTGGCTAACTCGTGATGCTTGCGCTACTGCAGCGCCTCTCGTGATTGGTGCAGTGGTTGGATCGTGCATCTTAGTCAGTGTCTCCAACACTTCCCCTCGAGACAACAACTGAAGACTCATCAGGTGCCTTTATCAGTCCCAGGAGATCAACACAGTGCCCATGCTTTGATTTCGTCAAAGCCTTGGTTAATACATCAGCTGGCATCTCTTCCGATGCCACGTGTCCCAGCACCAGTTGACCCGACTCAACAATCTCTCGTACAAAATGGTGACGAATGTCAATGTGTTTGGTACGTGCATGAAAGACAGGATTGGTTGCCAGCCTCTGCGCCCCAACATTGTCATTGAGCAGTTGAAGTGGTCCAAATTCCTCCTTTCCAAGCTCTAGCAGGAAACGCTGGAGGTGCACGGCTTCCTTGGCTGCTTCACTCAGGGCCATGTATTCGGCCTCTGTGGTAGATAGCGCAACAGTCTGTTGCTTCCTTGAATCCCAAGCAATCGCACCTCTATTCATGACGAAAACATATCCTGTAAAGGAACGCCGGTCATCAAGTGATCCTCCCCAGTCAGCATCTACGTAGCCTGTCAATGAGCCTTTCCCACGCTTGTAGGAGATTCCCTGGTCAGCAGTGCCCTTGAGGTACCGAAGCACCCTCTTTGCTGCGCTCCAATGAGTACCGTTGAAACAGTCGTTAAATTGACTTAACACACTAGCTGCATGAGATATGTCCGGGCGTGTGGCCACTGACAAATATAACAAGCAACCAACTAGTTCTCGGTATGGGGGTCTCTCACCATCTGAAGTTGACCATACCTCACCCTTCGCCAGCTTCGTCCCGACGTCTAGTGGGGTTGAAACAGGCTTGCAATCCGACATACCAAAGCGTTGAAGGATGTCTTTTATGTACGTCTTTTGACTTACAAATATCCCACCACAGTTTCTGGAGAAATCCATCCCCAAACAGCGCTTCAGATCACCCAGATCCTTCATCTCAAACATCTTTCCAAGTCTGTCCCCGAAACGGGTAGTTTCTTCAGGGTCACGACATATTATCAAGATGTCGTCGACGTAGATGATGATGATCATGATCTCTTCGTTCCAATGCCTTATATACACACACGGGTCTCCATTGGTGGGTTTCGCGCCCATGGTGCGCAACTCTTTATCTAGACGCTTGTTCCAGGCACGACCAGCTTGTTTTAGGCCGTACAGAGCCTTCTTTACATGGCAGACCCTGTTACCTGTTGCTAACTTGTCTAGTGTGGCTCTCGCCCTGCTGACTGTCTGATCCTTGCGTCCTTTACTTCTCACTATGTGCTCTAGGACTTCTTCAAAACGATCTGGTACCTCCATGAATACCTCCTCATCCAGTTTCCCGTTTAAATAAGCTGTTTCCACATCATACTGGCGTATGTGCATATTGTTCTGGGCTGCAAATGCAACAACCAACCGTATTGAATCTAGTCGTGCAACTGGCGCATACGTCTCGTGAAAATCCCTGCCGTACTGTTGAGCATATCCCTTCGCCACTATCCTGGCTTTGCGCTTCTCCAGAACGCCGTTTGCCCCGTACTTATTTCGTAGCACAAAGCGACTGCCGATCACCCTTGACGCTTTTGACCTGTCCACTAGATCCCATGTGTCCTTTGCAAGAATTGACTCCACTTCATTTGCCATGGCCAACATCCATTCGGTTGAATCCGTACTTGTCATTGCTCGAACAACTGGAACTTCAGTCATAAAAACAAAGTCATCCTTGACGACATGATTCGCCATTGCATAGACTCTGGGGGGTCTTCCGGGACGTCCGGTCCGCAGTACCCTCGGCCTTCCTGGACCTCTTCTTACAGCGTTCAATGGTTGTTCTGGGGGAAAACCCTGGAAACCCTCAGCGTCTTCGTACTCGTCGTAACGTTCCTCTGGTAATGGCTCTTCGGTTGGATGATGCGATTCTTGACTATTAGAGAGGTTGATCATGACATGTTGATCTTCACTCTCCGTGGCGTTAAGATCAACTGAAGAACTTGACAAATTTGGGGACTTGTCCTGCGGGAGGAAGTCCTCCCAATTCTTCGATGACTGGATCGTACTCCTGTCCATGAAAATCACATCTCTGGATACCTCGATCTTCCTCTGCTCTGGTAGCCATATCCTGTACGCCTTTGACTCTGAGCTATAACCTACGAAGATGCCTTTCTTTGATCTTACTTCCAGCTTCCCCTTGCCTGGCGTTCTGTCCATGACGAAGACTTCGCTCCCAAAGATCCTAAAGCTGGACACGTCCGGTGGCTTCCCAAACCAAACCTCATACGGGGTTCTTCCCTTTAGTTTACTTGTTGGTGACCTATTGCGTATGAAGTTTGCGGTGTTGACGGCCTCCGCCCAAAAAGTCGGTGGCAGTCCGGACTGGATTAAAAGGCAACGTGCCATCTCCATCAGTGTCCTGTTTCTCCTCTCAGCAACTCCATTTTGCTGTGGGTTGTAAGGTGCAGTCAAACGCCTCAAGATGCCGTGTTTTTGGAGCAGTTGGTCAAACTGTTTGTTGACATATTCGCGTCCGTTATCCGACTGTAGGCACTTAATCGACTTTCCCTGTTGGGTGCTAACAAGTGCCCTGAAACTATCAAACTCATCCATCACTTGGTTCTTTTGTTCGATGAATCTCACCTCACACCATCCTGAAGAGTCGTCTATGAACGTAGCGAAGTAGAGCTTCTTTCCGTGTGAAGCGACTCGCATTGGACCACAAATGTCGGAGTGTATGAGCTCACCCAGTACCGACACTCTCTCTGAAACCCTTGGAAATGGAGCACGACACATCTTCCCCTGGAGACAAACACTACATTGAAAATCTTTGTTAATGTCCTCGATGTTGATTCCTCGAATCGATCCCATCTTGATAGCCTCACGTAGTGACTTAACATTAAGATGTCCCATGCGAGAATGCCAATCCTCAATGGAATTCCTTTTTGGAGTAATAGCGGCGTCATCCGGGCCTGAGATCTTCCTGCATTCTTGGTCGTTCAACTCTGGGAAATAATATAGCCCGTTTTCCCGTTTCGCGATAAGCAGCACATTGTCATCCTGATCGATGATCTCGGCCTTTGCCTCACTAAAGATCACTTTGTGACCTCTGTCGGTAACTTTACCGACCGAAATGAGGTTAGCGCGTAGGCCTGGTACATACAATGTGTCTTTGAATTCGATCACCTTTTGATTACCGCTCACGCTCGTCCCAAATGACACGGTACCGATTCCTTCAATGTCCGTGCAGGTTCCGTTAGCGAGATTTAACTTTCCGTGATCGAAGTTCCGACTGATCTGTGCGAACGACTCGATACTCCCACACATGTGAGACGTGCATCCACTGTCGAAACACCAGCTAACGCGACCCGCATTGTTTGCAATTTTAAGTGCACCTTTATTGGATGTGTCCGTCGCGGTTAGGCACACGCTTTCGACGATTTTCGCGGATTGTTCGTTCGACTTCCTTGTCTTCTGACAGTTTTTCGCCCGGTGTCCGATTGCATTGCACTTAAAACACTTCATTTTAGAGTCCTTTTTCGCACCATAGTCTTTGTTCAATTTCTCCCATCTGGGCTTTTCTCGTCTATTACTTCCGACCGACTTTCCCGCGTACATCGCGTTTTGCGTTGAGTTCCGGCTCGTTTCCTTACGCGCGTCGAATTCCTCCGTAACTTTGATTCGAAGCATCTCCAGAGGCGGTAATGCGTCACGTGACGACATGGCGCAACGAAAGTTTTCGTAGCTCTCCGGTAGGCTGCGCAAAAACATGACTGCCAATAGCTCTTGATTAATATCAACTTCAAGTTCTGCCAACCTATCCACCATGTCGAAAAAACACCGAGTGTGTTCATGCATGTCGCCGCCATCTTGTAGTTTCAAGGACATCAAGTTATTCAACAACGCAGCCTTCCGTGCCGGCCCTTTGGACTGGTATATTCCCTCTAATTTTTCCCAGATTGCTCGTGAAGTTTCGCAGCCCTTAGTCTGTTTTATTTCTGACGGGTTCATGGCGAGCACTATGTCAGATTGTGCCTTCAGGTCGGCTTCTCTCCACCGTCGTTCGGCTTCAATCGTCGCTGGCTCGGCTGCAGCCGCTTCCGGCTTCACGATTGTCCCGCTCACATAGCCCCATGCATCATTCTTTATGAGAACTGCACGCATCTGTAGCTTCCATGTTTCATAATTCTCTTTATTTAAAACTTCGAACTTTACGCCGGTTGCGTTCATTTTCGCAGCGTACTAACGAGTTTTTCTAGACTAAATATGGCGCAGTGTCCGTTAGAGTCACGTGCTTCGCGATCTTCGATTAGTCACACGATAATTATCGCGACGAGTACTGGGCCCATAACCTGTTAGCAAAGGTTAATGTCGAGTACACAAAATTAACGTCTGAGACGAACATAGAATCTACAAATACACTTAGTGGGCTAATTAACACGAAAAGAAAGTTAGCGTGAGCACACAACGACGCGGTCGGTTTGGTGACTGAAAAAGAACTGTGTAACGGAAAGTTATGTGATTGGCTAACTCGTGATGCTTGCGCTACTGCAGCGCCTCTCGTGATTGGTGCAGTGGTTGGATCGTGCATCTTAGTCAGTGTCTCCAACACTTTCAAATTACCTAAATTTAAAAAATAATTTCATTTTTTTTTCTTTTTCTAGCTACATGTATTAATTTCCTACATAGTTATTTATCCAAATTTTACATTTTATTATTTTATTGTTGGAATCGGTGTTATTCCACTGTTCATCAAAATGTATGCACAGTGAAACCTTGATTTATAGTTCCCGGATTTATTGTTTTCCCAGAGCTATCATTCAATCTCTATGGTCTATGAACAAATCCTATTTAAGTAATAAAAATAAAACCCACATCAATCGTTCCTCGATGTATCATTTTCCCGCATTTATTGTTCAGAATGTTTAGTCCCCAAGAATGTTAATCCATGATTGACTGTTTTTAAGAAAGAAACACAAATGTTGGTATGATCGTAGTAACAGGGGTTAATATTTTGGATTGTGGTGTAGCAAGTTTCAGTCGCGCATCTTATCAGCTAAACAATGGTCTTGAGAATATGGGGGATGTTGCTGTGGCAACAACGTCACAGACCTCTGGTTCTGGAGATTTTTGAAGATTGGGACATTTATAATGCAGATGAAATGTGTCTATTTTTCAATTGCTTGCCAGACCGAATGTTGGGATTGGAAGGAAAGACCTGCCATGGAGAAAAAAGTGTGAAGGAGCGAATGACAACACTTCTGTGCACAAATGGCGATGTCTCAGACAAACACATCAAAGTTCACTCCAGCAGTGCTTTTCCCCAGTCGAATCCAATCTTCATATTGTGTGCCGTCATCATCACCTCATCCATCAATCTCTGTCACGTCTGATCTTTAATTTTTCTTCATATGACCACACTTTGCAAAACAGTTCTCGATTGTAGACTAGATTGTAGATTAGATTGTAGACCATGCTGAAACAATAAAGGGAATGACTTGCAGGATGCCTATCTTGAGTTGAATCCCTTTCCCTGCATATATCAGAGATCGGCCTACAACTTTGCATTAGCTGCTTCCTATAACCCACTTGAAACACTTGATCACACTCAAATCAAGAGGCTGTACAACACTGATGCAGTTAAGGGGGTAAAAACTACCTTTACACTCCTCAAAAAGGATTGTCTGGAGAATGAGAGGCACAATTGTCTTCAACCAAAATGATTTTCCTTCCTTGTGTATTGAATGATGCAGCAAAAGCACGCAGAAATTTTCTGAAACGCTTTAACTTCATCTTCGCTTTCGAGTTGGAATAGTAGGCCACAAGTAGCCTCTTTATATTTTCAAAACACCATGGTTTTGCGAACTTTCCAATAACAATCTCCATCTTTCATTTATTTTTTTCCTCGAAATAACATAAAAATTTACATGTAAAATAAAGTTTAAATATTTTCCAGTAAAATAAAGTATCTAATTCTGTATCACTATAATCACTTAATTCTTTGAAATTAAGACTAAAATACTATAATACAAATGTTGACAAATATACATTATAATGGTTTAGTGTTGATTTCACTTTTGTACTCGCTGTAAAAATATGTGAAACAGTGAAATTGTTTTGTAATTTTTAGCCTTTATGTCAATTTTTTGATATGTAGAAATGGAACTATCAATATCTTTTAAAGTGAGGTCCATTTCAAATAGAACTAGTCTTTTGAGATGCCTTTTTTAATTTTTATTTTGTCTATATTTACTATGAATTTGCAATGGTGTAATAATTATTACACACTTGTTTTAACAAATATGAAACTACTACATGTTACTACAGCAAACTCCCGACAATCCTCGGGCAGATTATCTGCTTTGCGGCTAAACAGTGGCTTCACCGTCAGAAGTAAATATTTTTTTGAAAAACGCTACATTGATTTAGAATACTGGGTTACCGATTGTTGTACTCAGTAAATCCCTAGGGAAGAGATAATAGCCAGAAAGGCCAAAAGTTTATGAAAGGGGGAGGAGGTCTTTTGGGGTTGTACCTGCTTGATTATCTGGAACAGGAAGATGTCACGCTCCTATTTGAGAAGCCGATTTTACCAAAAATACATAGCCGGATAAGGAAAAAGTATTCAGCTGCAATGAAGCAGATGACATACAAATACAGACTTTGATATGTAAATTTTGAGCATATATTGTACATTGATATAAAGTGTACTTTTTATTAGCTTAGTCCATGAAATATGTGTTTATAGACACAGTCATGATAGGTGAGTACTAGTTTGAATTAAACGTGCTTCACTCTCCTGTTTTACTAACTACTCAGATTATCTGTGATTTTGGGTTATCTGCGGCACTCGTCCCCTCCACTACTGCTGATATTCGGGAGTACACTTTATATGTTATTTTACTGATATTAACTATCTATTTTTGAATTTTCTTCAAACACCTTTTCCTCATGTTAGAAAAATACATACATGGATAAGCTTGGTGTGTATTATATGTTTGAAAATTAGAAACATTAAAATGGTTGTCAACAAATACATTGAGCCATTCCAATATGCAGGGTTTGAAAAAAGCCTCATCTTCTTGTATTTGACGAAGGAAAATTTTAGTTTGATGAGTAAAAAAAAAGTTTTCAATTGTTATCCTGTCGATATGACTAAACAACGACTCTCGGAAAATGATTATCAATATTATGTTAAGAGAGAGCGCAGGAGGAAGAATGGTGGAAAGACAGAGGGAGATGGAGGCATTTTACTAAACAGACCCGGCCACAGGCTGGAAACAGTTAATGATGATGATGATTATGTTTCATAAAGATTGTACATAAAATAAGCTATGGATATGAGTATATTGCGACTCTCAAGGTGAATGTCGATATTACTCTTTTACTGAAGTGTAGATAAGCTATTTATATGACTTAATGTGATATTGATAGGTTATTATGGGTGGTAGGCGATTTCAAGATAGATATAAATCAGGGATGCAAATACTGAAACCATTTGGACATAAAAAACCATGGGGAAAAAAGAATTACTAGTAACATTTGGCGTATCTTGTCGGTCGTATTCATATCTTATTTGTTCAGCCTGGGAAGGGTGAAGAAATGGCGCAAAGGATTTTTTTTTAAACACTCTCATGTGTCAATGAACCCGTTTGTCCAACAGGCTACAATCGGAAGTTTTTCTAAATTGGGATGAACAATTATATAATTACTAACAGAGATAGTGAACAAGATATGCATGTAACATTGAACAGTTTTACTTGGTTGGGCTTTCATAATAATATCCATTAAACATTTAGGATAATCAGGAAGATCTGGGTTTTTTTTAACAGGAGTAGATGGCTATGAAACAGGTGTCAACAATAGGGTACTATGGCCGGTCATATTCCCCTTTGGTACTGCCAGAGCCTTCAATAGTACATAAAGTTCTAATAGCAAGTACATTGAGAGCAACTCAAACAATGGGAGTCAATTAAAAGGCAAAAGAAAAAGGGTATTATTTGCTCGAAGCCCACTATGACTCTAGAGCAGTTCCCTGGGTTGCACACCCAAACTAATACAGTACGTGAAGCGTAACTACTTGACCAACCCAAAATATTGATATCAATTAACTGAACTGTAATAAGGAAAAGTAAACAGACAACCTGGTGTTAGCCATCCATAAATTGAACTGATGCTCACGACGTACAAGGCGTCATGATAAAACTTTGGACTCAAAGATATTAATGGAACTTGCAGAAGTTTTTATAAGTCAAAACCTAAGACATTATAGCTTTCTAAGCCAGAGGCTCATAATGTAAATACATTATTATAAGGACACATAAAAAGCGGAGAGGCTCATAATGTAAATACATTATTATAAGGACACATAAAAAGCGGCCAGGAATTGACTTACTAAGTCACTAGAACCGGACTTGTCCTTTATGCTAGAAGACACAATATTTAAAGAACCAACTGAAAGATCCCCCATCTTGAAATTAACCAAAACTTTAAATGAATTAACTATCCATTTGACATCATTTAAAAACAAAATAAGCTTCTTCAGGGAAAATATTAAATTTAAATCTAGTTATTAAATTTAAATCTAGAACTACATTGTCTAGTTTTTTAAACAAAAAAACTAGACCCCAAGTCTTAAGGACTTGACGACGGCAGCAGGATACTTAAATATCCTAGGCATGACGTCCTAGCCAGCGAGGTGGTGGATCTGACGACCCAAGCCCCATGGATGTCGCTCTTTTTCGTTACAGATTGTGCAGAGTTTCCTCCTTCGACGCTCAGCGCTGTAGAACGGGTCTGTACCTTGAAACTGTGAGCCGGTCTTTATATATAGTCTGATAAGAAAATAATAAAGTAGAGAAAGTGATAAATTCAGAAATGTAGACAAGAAGGACAGACGAAGACGGGGAGAAAAGAGAAGAAACAATTAACAAAAGAAAACTACTTGCGGGGAAAAAGGGAGGGGGGGCAAGTTTCCTTGGTTCGCCGTTAAGAGTTCCATAAGCAAAAGGTCAGCGCGTCGACGACCGTATACATTTCTTTTCTTCAATAGATCTAGTGATGATAGTACGTGAGCACGTGTGGCCACCATTATTGAACAATTGTGTGTTTCAAATTAGTGGCCCCATGAATCGAATAACATCTTGAACGGGTAAGTGGATATCAAGGCATCTTCTATTTAAATATCTATGGTGTGATTATACTATTTAGGATCAGTTAATAGTTTTATGAGAATTTGTGATATAGATGTATTTTACTATATTTTCTCTAGGCAGCATGGCAAGCGTATGTATTAGTGGCCCCATGAATCGAATAACATCTTGAACGGGTGAGTGGATATCAAGGCATCTTCTATTTAAATATATATGGTGTGATTATACTATTTGGGATCAGTTAATAGTTTTATGAGAATTTGTGATATAGATGTATTTTACTATATTTTCTGTAGGCAGCATGGCAAGCGTATGTAAGTTTATCCGACATCATCCAACGGGAAAGGGTATGCGTTAAGGTATTGTTTCTATACGATAATATTAATCCTCTTCTTTGATATCTAGTACAGTATTTATAAAAGGACGATATTTTTGATCAACCACGTGTTTGAATGTAGGGAGATACATAATTTTATTAGACTGCAGTTAGTCAGAGAAAATAAACTTCGAGGTAGATTCAATTAACATAGTTTCTTTCTTGCATAACTTATAAAAATATTGATTTTTAATTGTAGCTGTCCATCTGTCTGATTGACATCCTACATCAATGTCAGAGAACAATGCAAACTGTACAATAAAAGATGCCCTGCATTTATTAGACCATGAGTTTCTAGTGTAGGGTCAGCAGTTGAGAGTCAAAAGTGTGGAAATAAATAAAAGAAGAATTAAAGTGGAAGGAGAAAATGACAGTGTGTCTAAAAAGGATAGACAAAAAAATGTTCTCGCATTAAGAAATGTTATTTAATATAAGTTATTATTTTGCCAAAAACAATAAACCTTTTACTGGTATTAGAGGTCTAGCAGAGCTTGTTTATAAACTTAATGTGGAAGTGTTGGAAGAATATAACAATAATAAACGGTGTACAGATTTTATACATTACATTGCACAAAGTGTGAAAGAAGGTGTCGTGACTGACATAAAAGCCTCAGGATTAGTTTCTTTGTTATTAGATGGTCCCACAGACAGGTCTGATGTAGAAGAATGTATAATTTATGTTGGGTACATAAATAACTTGGATTTAAAAAATTGAAAGCGTTTAGATGGCCTGGCAAATGATAAAGCACCTTCCCTGATAGGAGGTGTTAATGGTTTGGCAACTAAAATTACAAACTTCAGTTAAGTGTGCTGAAGTCACTTAAAGGAGTATCATTATTAGTGAAATTGATTTCTGTTAACAAATCCTATAATATGTCATTAAAAAGTAAAAGCAGTTGTCAGAAACAGCAGAAGTTCTGTCATCAGAACTGCTGAAATTGGCTACATTGCACTTGGTAGCCAGCAAAGTGGGGACCATCAAAGCTGTAATTCAAGACTATTGAGATCTCTTGTGACACATCTTAAAAATGTGAGTTGCAGGAAGGAGAGTGGCAGTAACAAAGCTAAATCCATTCTAAAGACCCTTAAAAAGTACAGATTCTTAAGAACCTTGCATTTTCTCCATGATTTTTTGTTGCCTTTGGAAAAACTTTCCTTGATTTTTCAGAAGTCTCATCTGCCTATGAATCAAATGCAGACTCGTGTCAGGAAAACAATGGCCCGTCTTGAAGAACTGAAAAATAATCCAGGACCTAGGGAGAATGAATTTTTAAATGGTACTTCAGTGATTGAGATGTACAGTAAAATCCAGTTTGGTGAAATAGTAAATGGAAAAAACAAGTTTGAATGTGATAGAAAGGAATTTAAAGTATGTGCAAAAGTTCTGTCATTAATATATTTACTGGGATAGGCATTGTTCGATAGTGATAGGTTTCCTGTTCTTCTAAAGTTCCTTATACTGCCTTTGTTCTACCAGTTTATACAGCTAGCTGTGAAAGGGGGGTTTGAGCCAAATTAATCTGATCAAAAGTAAAATCAGATCATGTTTAGAGACTGAAGGTTTAGATGATCTTATGATAATGACTCTAAATGGACCTCCACTACCACAATTTAAACATACTAAGGCCATCAATAAATGGTGCTTCAGTACTAAAACTACCAGACATATTCAAGAATATAAACATCATGCCTTTGACAGCAGTGGATTCTTTAACAAGAAGAAACGGCTAGTACTGTTTAAATAATACACTTTAGTTTGGTTTGGTACACAGTGTTGCGTAGAAAGAAAAGGGAATGAGTGCCTGGTTTAGATTTGTTAACATAAATTGCATGGCTATAGTCCAATCAAGCTGACAGGTGAAATTTTTGACTATGTGGCGAGTCACCCAAAAATGTTTCAAGCCCTGCCAATATGAATATATTTGTCATTATTTACTTCCTCTTCTAACAATGGGTAAGAAACTGTGAGTCCAGTACCCATGAAATTTTGGGTAAATATACCAACTCAAAACTAATATAACTTAATTCTATTGGCCAAATGAATGGTTACTGATGCATTATGCTAATAGCCGATATAACTTCTTTTAAGCCCATTTTATTGACAAAATATTATTGTTTGAATAGTTTTTCAGCAAAAATTTAACTGCCAATACAGGATATTAGCTACATATTTTACTAAAACTTTCTCAACACCCAGTGTTTACAACCATACCCTTTAAAGTAGAGATGGGCGATAAATCACTGATTGTGATTTTCCTCACCAATATCATTTGATCACCTATACTCCCAGTGACTCGATTTCAAAAGTATTGGTGATTGAGATATTAGTGATCGGAAATACTCCATACTCGCATCAGATGGCAACAGTTACCCGAGCCACGGAGCTAGTATTGCTTCTTGTAGATACTCGAGTAATACTCATTTCACGCTGCTTGTTATTCTTTTATCTTTTATTTTCTACCAGCTAATTGAAAATATACCTTATTGACTGGCATGTTTTACGTGTTATTTCTATTCAACTCGCAGAGCTCATTTTTCAAAAACGGTATTAGATTACTACGTAAAAATGACTTTAATGGTTTAAATGTTTCATTCACATGCGTTTTCAATACAAAATATTTGTTGTTAAGAACAAAATCGAAAAGCTTGCTTACTAAGCAAATAACATTTCAGATTATTTTTAAAAGTAGGCTATGAAAAAAAAAATTATTCTTTTTTTGGTGATCCTATCCCCAAAATCGCTAATGATAAATTAAAATAAGTAACGAAATAGAAAATATATAAATAAACCTTAATATTTACTATGCGTTGATTATCCTAATCATTCTATAGTCTAATCTAAAGTTTATTTGCTTCTAATATATGTATAGTTCATTTAATATTAGATTTACGGTATTTAAAATAAAATACGGTGACCTGGTGGTCTAGGGGTAAGGTGTCGGACTTCTGTGCTGGCGGCCGGGGTTCAATCCTCGGGCCTGGCACAGATTTATATGATTACCAAACCCTTCCTTCACCTCTGACAAGACATCTTGTGAATGTGGGGAATGCCAGGACTCCACCGTTGTTCGGATTCCACGTTAAACTGTAGGTCCTCCATTTCATCTCACAATCACCCTACCATTACACATTAGCGTAAGTGCGTATAACCCGAACGGGTAGTAAGACGCGGTGCTAATAATAATAATAATAATAATAATAAAATAAAATAACACTATAATAATATATTATTATTAGCACCGCATCTTACTACCCGTTCAGGCTATACGCACTTACGCTGATGTGTAATGGTAGGGTGATTGCGAGATGGAATGAAGGACCTACAGTTTAACGTGGAATCCGAACCACGGTGGAGGCCTGGCATTCCCCACATTCACAAGATGTCTTGTCAGAGGTGAAGGAAGGGTTTGGTAATCAGATAAATCTTTGCCGGGACCGAGGATCGAACCCCGGCCGCCAGCATAGAAGTATAATAATATAATATATGAACTTTATTCCAAACAACATTTTCTAAACCAATCGCCATTATGCTATGTTCATTTTTAATGTCACATAAATTTTAGTTGTAGTAAAACAGATCACTAAATAAATTACACATTTACAAGAGTTTCTCATGGTAAGTCAAATAAGTTTTAATATTGGTATTCAAGTTTAACATAATGTTTGTTGGACCAATAATTTTGCCCAAATGAGATAATATTTCACTATAAAATATTAAATAATATTTTTTGCTTTCTCTTTTTATCAACTGTATAAAACATCCTAAAACACATACTTTTGTATTAACTGTACATTAGTCAGGTAATATGAAACCCAGATGAAACCTAAAGACTAGGTAGCTGTATGTCGATTGTCAATGTCAGTGCTGACAGGAAGAGTTTGTTGGGTCTTCAAGTATCGAATTCCATTGCAATCCCCCAAACACCCAATTGATTAGTTTCCTTCCAACCTATACTCATGGGACTATTCGAGTAAATACTAAATACCCAATATTCAATAATCATAAATACTCTATACTCGATACTCGATTGTACTCGCTTACTCGGACAGCAGCTAAATACTAGCTTTGGCCATGGTTGGAAAGTGAAAAAATATCGGTCCATAGAAACACTGTGAATACAGGTCACAGTGAAAAATCACTGATATAAATCACCAATATTTTAAAATCACAATCACTGTATTCACTGATATTGTAAAATCACTGTTTCGCCCATCTCTACTTTGAAGCAAGGATGAAAGAGTTAAGGGCTTAGGGATAATCACTGTCTTTTTTTTCCCCATTTATTTGAGGTATTTAACATACACTTTTTAAACTGATTAATTATATCAGTATATGAGAATTTATATGAGCCAGAGCAAAAGAGCCTGCCAATTTTGCCAGGAAATATATCTTCACATGCTTTCCAGGGTTCTTTTATATGCCTCAATCGACATGGGTCTGACGGCTTTACTCCCCTTCCGAAGCAAGTTGTGCTACACATTTTTATAGCTCAGTAAAAATTTATTGACGCTGGCTGGGCTTGAACCCACAAAAATAGAGTCCTGAGGTGAGCACTTTATAACTGTCATTTGCACAAAGAATGGATAGGAAATGATAGGAAAAAAATCAGCATTAGTGCACCTGGCCTTTTTGTCATAGCTAAGGAAAACTGACACCTAAAATGGCAGGAGCTCGAGTCAAATGGTGTGGTCTTTTAGGGTGTATATTAGAATAGTATTTGTAACATAATATGTACCAAGTTTCATTTCATGGTGATAAGTTTCAAGCAAATACCATACAATATTTAATTTTACTGGATCACAATTTTACTTGCCAGATAGCGGAAAGTATGGGTTGAAGAGCTTTATTTCTGTTTATTACTAAATCATGATTTTCCAACTCTTCACATAGGCAATTTCTGCTCTCAATACATTTTTAAAATTTTTATCAATTTTAAAGGTGTGTTTTTATACATTTTACAGATTTGGGTTACAAATTTGATTGAATTAACAATTAATATTAAGTATATTCACAAATCATACACACGGCATTAAGTTATACTCCTATATTTTGAAAGAATTTTTTATATAGCACCCCCCAAAAATGTAATCTTCATTTTTTGCCATAAATTTAATCTTTACTTACGGTAACTGGGTCAATGTAGAGCTGTAGGTAAAATCGATCCAGAGAAATAATTTAAGATGTCTGGACCAATGAATGATTTCAAGGTTATCAACTAAGTTCAAATGTTTACTGCCTTGAAAGGGCATGCTAGAATATATTTTTTGTGATAGGGAAGATAACATAATTAATAAACTATTTGAACATCTGATTGTCACCATAAAAAAGGAGAAGGGGGCTTATGGGGATAATATTAAATATATATTGTTTACACTTTCACTTGTTTTCTAAACCAGTCTTTTTAGAAATTAAAATAAAGAAATAACAATCAAATTCACACTTAATATATTGATTACTTCATACCACAGATTTATTTCAGAATTCATTTTGTTATTTAATGTAATCAACATTTTGGTTTATAATGAGTAGATTTAAAATATCAATAATGTAATATAGTACCAACACTTTGAATGAACGGGAATAGTAAGAACATTATTACTCTATTCAGGTTATTTATTTTATTTTCCTCTTTTTCTAACCCCCCATCCACTGGAAATTATTTCATGTACAGCAGTTTCATATTACTATAATTAATATATTTTACCTCCAAGTTTCATTTAGCTACTTCACACAGATTTAAGTTTACATTCATTAGCTTAAATCAATCAATACAAATATTACATTTATTTGTACTAAGATAAGATTTTTTTTTTAACAGGCAGCAAGCAGTTATGTTACTACTGTGGGAAAGAATCAGCATTCCGCTGGCATCTCGAGTGTCACGAGAAGTTTTCAAGTGGGGAAACGAGACCATTTTCATGCCATATTTGTAATACAAGTTTCACTTCTAAAGAGATCTTGAAATGTCATTACAATTCTCACTTACCAGGCAATCCATTGGATTGTGACCTCCGTGGCAAAATATCACTTTGTAAAACAACTTCAATACTTCATCGGAAGATTCACTATCCGAAAGAGCATCAATGTAACATATGTTTAAAAAAATACAGTGCCCAAGCTGACCTCAATTTTCATATGAAATGCCACATTACTGACGGAATATTCCAAGGTGTTCCGTGTGATATCTGTAACAAAATGTTAGTGTCAAATTCTGCCTTAAACAAGCATAGAAAGATTCACTTTCCTGAAAATCACCAATGTAACATATGTTTTAAAATATTTAGTCATAAATACACACTCACTATGCATCAGAAATACCACCAGGCCAGTGAAATACGCAAGGATTTTCTGTGTGACATTTGTGGTCATCTTTGTACATGCATAGGGTTTCTAAGAAAGCATATTTCAAATGTACACTCCTCTGACAAAATGTATATTTGTGATGTGTGTGGTATTGGAAAGAATATTTTAAGCTATTTTATAGACCACATGGCAACTCACACTGGAGATAAACAGTTTATTTGTGCAGAATGTAATAAACACTTTAAAAGTAGAACTTCCATAAAAAGACATATCGAAACTTGCCATCGTGAAACAATGGGATTAACTAAAAAAACATATCCTTGTACACTTTGTGGCAAAGTTTACCAAGGTAATAGCGGGATGATCAAGCACATGAGGTACCACACTGGGGAGAGGAACTATGTGTGTGATTTGTGTGGGAAACATTTCATGCATTCTTTTGACTTATCCAAACACATGAAGTCTAGTATTCATAATGAAGCGTTAGCAGCACAGCAGAAGAGCAAAGGATTAAGAGAAAAGAAAAACAAATCTAAAAACAAAATTAAAAGAAGATCTAAAAAAAACTGTTAATTCATAAGTTCAAACAATGTTTTTCATAATAGTTATGAATCTTTACAATACATTAATATTTTAGTGCTTTTTTATTTTATGTAATGTACAATTCATTGAGGTGAAGTCATAAGATGATGTGTTACATTTTCTCGATTTACATTTTTTGGTTGAAATTTAGAGCTGTAGATTGATTCCATCTCCTTCAACTATATTACCAGTAAATGTTAATTTCTAAGAATCATTGAGTTAAACAAGCCGTCAAATGTTGATATGATGTTTTGGGCACTGTCCTATGTGAACAATCGAACATGAGCAGTGTGGAGCAAAGAGGAGTGAGCAAATTGATGTTATTTTTTTAAAGTATATTTATAAAAAAAGATTGTTAGTAAATTACTAAAAGCTAAATGTAAAAGATTTCAAACAAATGCTATATACTTGGAAAGGGAATTCATTGATAAACAATAAAATAAATGTGGTCTGATACAACATATTCTTATTTTTAGAAACGAGTCTTCAACCCATATAACCAGATATCTTCTATAATACCTTGTATAGCACCAGACAGTTGCATATACTACCAAATTTTATGGTGATGTCATTATTACATCTGAAATGAATATTACACTTATTTAGTTGATTATACTTAATTGTGGTTAACATGTTATATTAATTCACTGATTACTTATTAAGTGAATACTGACATTTTAAACACCAACTTAGCTGTAATTTGGCCCACCTAAAATATCCACATTATAGACTGCCTGTGAATGCTTATAAAAGAAGTTGTGAAGATAATCACTCCCTCTGTCTTAGTGCTAGAATCAACAGTGGTGAAATAAGTAGCACATGATTTGTGCAAAAATATCAAATTATTTGATCTAGTCTATTGCTTGGAATTCGGCTGCATTGCTCTCCACATCGCTTCTCCATCCCATAAGACACTTTCATGCAAACAAAGAGATTAATATTCTGAAAATTGAAAAATGACACCTGGACACGGAAATCGAACCCGGTACCTTCGGCTTAGTACGCCAATGCTCTTACCACTGAGCTATCCAGGATTCGTCCCGTGCCCATGGTCATTCTTCACTCATAGTTTAAGGCAGAGTCTAAGATGGACGTGCGAAAGTCGTCAGCTTATAAACATGTGATTATATAAGATCACAGCCATCAGACAATGCAGCCATTAGCGACTCGGTAGTTGGCAATTTAGCAGCCATTCGACAATTATATATAATTGTACAGGATCTTGCATATATTAATGAAACAAATAGCCGAAACTATTGTTAATGCATTTTAGTGGGGATATTCCCTCTTAGATATCATATTCTGAAAATTGAAAAATGACACCTGGACACAGGAATCGAACCCGAGACCTTCGGCTTAGTACGCCAATGCTCTTACCACTGAGCTATCCAGGATTCGTCTCGTGCCCATGGTCATTCTTCGCTCATAGTTTAAGGCAGAGTCTAAGATGGACGTGCGGAAGTCGTCAGCTTATAAACATGTGATTATATAAGATCACAGCCATCAGACAACGCAGCCATTAGCGACTCAGTAGTTAGCATTTTTGCAGCCATTCGACAATTATATATAATTGTACAGGATTGCATATATTAATGAAACAGTCGAAACTATTGTTAATGCATTTTAGTGGGGATAATCCCGTGACCAGGTGTCATTTTTCAATTTTCATAATATGATATCTAAGAGGGATTATCCCCACTAAAATGCATTAACAATATTTTCGGCTATTTGTTTCATTACTATATGCAATCCTGTACAATTATATATAATTGTCGAATGGCTGCAAAAATGCCAACTACCGAGTCGCTAATGGCTGCGTTGTCTGATGGCTGTGATCTTATATAATCACATGTTTATAAGCTGACGACTTCCGCACGTCCATCTTAGACTCTGCCTTAAACTATGAGCGAAGAATGACCATGGGCACGAGACGAATCCTGGATAGCTCAGTGGTAAGAGCATTGGCGTACTAAGCCGAAGGTCTCGGGTTCGATTCCTGTGTCCAGGTGTCATTTTTCAATTTTCAGAATATGATATCTAAGAGGGATTCTCCCCACTAAAATGCATTAACAATAGTTTCAGCTATTTGTTTCATTAAAGAGATTAATATTTTCACTTCACTCTGCTCATATAGAACAGTGCCCTAGCTAGAATTTAAAACAACCAAAACATGACATGTGACCCACATATTTTGTATTTATCATCTTATGGATTTCTCCAACTGAACTATGCATTTGTAACAAATAAACTCAAAAACATCTTGATCATCTACTTATTATTTATTCTTGTTATAGTTGCCATTATAATTTTTTATTAAAAATATTATTTCCATATTTTTACAAACACAAGGGAGATCACTGTTTGAGAAAAACCTAAAAACTCAAAATATTTTTGAATTTTTACTTTTATTGTAAATTTAATCATACCAAGAGCCTTGATTCAAAGATACAACTAACTTTATTTTCATTAAATCAATTTTGTATTAATATACTTGACATTTCTAGCAATCATACCACTGTCTTGACTAGTTTATCAATTGTAGTATTGTAGTAGATTGTAGTATCATGCAAAAAAGTACAGTCAGATTCAGATAGAAAAAGACTTATTGGGTAGTCACAAGATTAACGAAAATATTTTTCTTATGTTTATGTGAGAGTCAAGTGTGATCTAGAGCAGTTACTGTTTATCAATAGTATTTATGCGTATGAAATAAATTGATGTTGCCTGAATAAAATATTCTTGTATAATTTCTAAAAGTTTCTTTTTATAAGAATTCTACACAAATTTTTATATCTTTTGGGGAACATTTTGTAAACACACTTCTATTTAACATGTCTACTCTCTTCTCTTGGCTGTGCATACCTCATAAAATAATGGCTATCTGATCCATATTAAAAAAAAGTGTCATAAGAATGTAGAATAGTTAAAGGGCTGTATCCAAAACTATTATTAGGTGGCTTATGGCGAAATTTACCAACACGAGATGGCAAAAAGGGAATTAATTTAACATTAGTTCTCATTTAAAGTTGTTTAAAGTGTTTTAAAACCCAAATGAAGTTACGGGTGATTGGTAATACTCGCTCAAGTATTCAAATTTTGTGGCATATTCATAACATATTTTACAAAACATTTTCACATTTAATTATTTTTTATAATCTCACAATTGAAGGAAAAGCTTTTGGTTGTATCAGGAGGTGATTTATTGTTTGGACAGGAAAACCAAGAAATATTCTGACATGTTATAGAGTTTAAATGACCACTCTGAATAAGCAAAATAAGGTTAAGTGAAATTTATTTGGAATGTATTCTTATAATAAATTGCATATTATGTCATTTAGAATTCATTCATTTACCAACAAATCACATGTTGTGACACTCATATTGTGTAGTTATAAAGCATTATTGTTAAAAAGAGTTGTCTTTAACCAATGTTAAATGTCATTCTTAGTTTTTCTACTACCTTAAAATAAATATCTAAGTTTATGATAGATTTATAAAACAAATTTTATTTTAATCCATAATGTACAACACATGGGTTTTTTTCATACGTAATCTAAACTTCCTTAACCCTATTCCTGCCACTCAGCACATTTTTACTATTCTGATCCAAAATACTCAGGCCAATTCTCACACATTAACCGTTTAAATTTTCCCATAAAAAATATTGATATTATATATATATATATATATATACATTAAAAAAATCACACTTAAATACCATAGGAGATTTATATATAAAAAGTGATCAATCAGGACACAGATAATTTTTAAATAAAATTGAAAATTATAAATGCTAAATTAAAATGTATAATTTGACATGGAAAAATAAATTTGACCTTGTTCTCTTTTTTCATCAATCATCATGCAAGAAAGAGCATTTATTTAAGTACAATTTTATAAGTTTGGTGTCTGTAATATTGTCTAATTCTAAACCAGATATATTACCTACTTAATGGCATTAGGAACTCAAAATTTAATTGCCGCACTTACAAAAGTATGCCACCTATCCCCATCTTGAGCTAGTTCTATCCAGTCCAACTCATTACACCTCTCTTTTTCAGGTCCATTTTAATGTTATCCATCTGCATTTAGGTCTTCCCAATCAAAAAGAGATAATGGCCATTTCTTGAATTGGGCAATTTTCTATTCATTCCATGAGCTATGTTCTTTGTTTGTCCATTTCACGCACCGGGTAAAAATTAATCAAATTCATGAATTGGGTAGCGCTTGGAGCTGCCTACTTCATGAACTGCCTAATTTCTTGAAAAATGGTATGCCTTTGTCAATGTGTGTTTGAACATTTAATATTAGCAACAAAAATATTGGTTCTGTGAGTTTTGTATAATAATGTTAACTTTTACTGTTGACAACATTAGAAGTTCTCTGTTACAATGGTGAGTACGCAATAGGTGATATATTATTTACTGTAAATTATCCTAACTTAGCTAAATCTAAAGCTTAGTACGCACATGGAAACATTGTTGGTCAACTGTTGCCCTATTGTTCTCCAACTGTTAACCAACTGCTTCACAACTCTTGGCCAACATTAAAGAAACATTGTTTCGCGTCCAGACTATAATGAGGAAACATATGTCTCCCGTACATAGTTCAGTTGAATGAACGATGTCTGCCGAGGAGGATACTGCTATGACTTCTGCTTTGTAATTAGTTAAGTGCTTTTCAAGAAAACGGTGGTGGGTTTGTGTTCATTATTCCTAACTGAAAACTTTCCACTTATTTATTAAAGACATCCTGTTTTTTATGTGGTTTTTATAGTTCTCAACTGTCACATCCCACAACAGTGTATTTGTATGAAATATTTAATCAGTTCCGGAGTTTTTTCAGCTAACCAACACAACGTTTTGCTTAGCTGAGCTAACACAAAAAGGCTATGTAAGTTTTAAATAGAGATGGGTCGAATCCCGAATCTCGAATCCAAATCCTAGTAAATCGTTATAAATTACACAATATAGACCTAAACTGTGAATTAAGGTTTATTTTTAAAGCAATATCTGTTGATACATATTTTCGTCATTAATACATTTTTGAGATTTCTCATAGTGTCCCAAAAATAGTATTTCAAATTCCCAAGTTTCCGTTGTCAAAGCCATATATTTTACCCTTATAATGATGTCTGTTTTCCTGAAAATATTACTAATGCAAAATTACTACAAGATAATGCCCCTTTTTTTTAATCATCTCTCTTGTTCATCTGCAAGCGCTTGCAATAAAATGTCAGGCAATCATTCATCATAAGATTCTTCTAGATGGATATTATCTTCATCTTTAGTTTCACTTTGTAGCAACTGGAAAACTACTTTTATTTTATTTGCCGTTTCTTTGTGGCTTTCTTTGCTTTTGGTGTGCTTGTTTTTCTTGCGGAACTCAATTTTTTCCTCATCAGGTGTATCTGTTAGAATTATTGTTTTTCCACATTTTCTTCCTTTTTTGTTGAAATAATCTTGATGCAGCTTTTAGATATTAAAAACAAGTTTTCATTTGACCATCCTGATTGATTTGCACTACCTTTAGTCCTGTGAGAGGATTCAGCATAAAGTTCTTTAAATGTACCCTAGAGGGAATTAACATCGGTGGTATATGCCAATAGCATTTATACCTGTGATAATTGTTATAGTCGACCCTTGCTCTGCTGAAGTTGTGACACCAATTAGTTTTTTCCGCGCTTGTCGTGTTGAGCTCGACTGCTGAGGACGGGGAGATCGAGGTTCGAATCTCGGTCGGGTGAACTGAGGGTTGTTTTTCCTAAATGGTTTTCCACTCTCCCTCCACGCAAATGCGGGTTCACTTCCTCTGATTCAACCTTTCCAATTCCTAATCCATTAGCGTAATTAGTACTTAAAGCGTATAACCCAAACAGGTAGTAAGACGCGGTGCTAAATATTATTATTATAAGTTTTTTCCCTTTTAGTGCAATAATTTTATATGAATCCTGCACTGTTGTTAAACCAGTCTCATCAACATTGTAGATCCTCTGGCGTAAAAACTCCAAAGCGGACATGAACATCATTTCAATTTTGAAAAAAGTTATATTCATTGATCCTATTGAAACATTGCCTCGAGATATACTCTTCACTTATAGTTTTCTTAGTGAAAGTTCAGCACTGTCCCATTTAATAAAATGTCTCATCCATTCTTCTCCAGCAATTTTCTCTATATCCCATTTTTCATAAAACTTCTTACTATTCATCTTGGCAAATCCTTGCACACTTTTTTTTTTTTGCCCTTAACTCATTTGAACTACATTAATTATATATGTAACCAATAAAATTTCTTCTTCGGAGGTGAAAACTCTTTTGACGTCATGCTTGACATAATTAACCAATCTTTCTTTTTTTAACTTTTTAATTTTTTAATTTGATGCTGTAATGTTAACTTATAATGATTGTTTTACTTGCTTCTTTTAGAGAGATTATTTTATCAGACAAATTTAACACTGCAGTTACTCTTTGATTTATTGCTTCTGCATTGACAGGTTGTCCTTTTTTTACCTGTTTTACTCATAGGCATGATTATCTATAACCAAAATCAAGAGCTTACCTTCTATTATGTATATAATTTAGAGCTAGATTACACATTTTTCCAAGGTCCATTTTGGTTTGTTGTTCCAACATGATGATATAGTAATTTAAAAATGGTTAATTTATAAAGTTAGGTTATGCAACGAGTTACAAGTTGACGTTATATCAAATGGGTCAACACTCACTGTAAAGTGGTCAGGGTTTTAGGCCCTTAGCTCTCAACTTTAATTTATAAAATTATATTAGTTTTTCCTTTAGTTTACATATTAATACACTCAAGCTACTGAGAGTTCTAAACTGATAAATACATTGTTCTTTTCCATTCATCTAGGCCTAATTTAATGATCTTTATTACTATCAAATGGTTAATTATAAGAAAGTGTGGGGTTTTATGGTAATTATAAGTTATGTAAATCATAACCAAAGTTGTAAGCAATATGTGTTTCAAATTTCAATTCATTAACTTCATTTTCAGGCCTTTAAATTTATAATCTAATAGTTTTTCATTATTTAAAGTCTTTGTTGGAATATTAGAGTCATCCAAATTTATTACTTTTACTTTTCATTTATAAGCATCGTGCTTTGTATCAATAGCTGAACCCGGAAGCTGGGAGACACACCTGTTCTTGCACGTGCAGTCTTTCAGGGGAGGGGGAGGTTTTGGCGCGGACTCCTGGCCAATCAGTGCCTTTGGTTTAGCGTCTGTGTTTGACCTTATCTGTAAGGAAAGCGTCAGACGCGGACACTGAGCGGTTTGTACGCGAAGAGTAGAGACGGGAGACTAGCCGTTTAGCCCGCAAAGAGTAAAGACGTGTACTCTCAATTTCACTTATCGACACGTGTAGTCTCTCGAGATGGGAGAAAGTAGAGGTAGCCCAGGTGGCTAAATAGTTATCTTTAGATATGTCTTAATTATTTCATGTTTCTAAATTAAAATATCCTCGGTAATAATATGTAAAAGATTTATTATAATAAAACTTCTAATTCAAATGCTACGCTAGACAACATCTTTTTAAATCGACTGTATACCTCTACCCCCACCATTATGCCAACATAACCCCGAGATGTTCTACTGATACTGACTGCCGTGGACAACGAACCTAAGAAGAAGATGACAACGCGAGGCCATTAACAACAGCTGAGCAGACGACGGGTTACATTACCGACACCCGTGATGAGCTACAACACAAACGCCAACACCAAAGCACGAGCTCTGACTTCCACTCTCCAACTGGCACAACTGACTGAGCAGAGCCTTCAACCGACTGTTTGCTCGGGACTCGATCCGCGGCCGGCCGGAAACGATTGAGGTTCCACGTGGCCAGACGAAGCTATCACTCCCGCCGCTAGGATAACATGGAATATTCTAGCTGCTGCCAGACGCATTCTTTGCTGTTTTGTTTGTTCTATCGTCTTACCCCCTCCTTCCCTTGCCCCGTCTCTCTGTGGATACAATAATGTATATATAGTGATCGCGATTTTGAATAGTCGCTTATTATACCACCGACTGATCTTGGTGAGGACGGCGACTAGGGGGCGTGATTTATTTAATATTCAAAATTGAATTTTCGGCATAATAGGGGACATCTTGTCTAAATTATTGTTTGGGACTTATAAATATTTAAACTTAGAATTATGAAATGTTGTGCGCAGGTCAATGCCAATGTGCTTGCATTCTCTCTCTTTGTACGAGTTTTAATTGATTTTAATTGTACTTTTTCATTTTTTTATACATTAATTATTTATATTTAATTTCATGTATATATTTTCAGTCACGCTTTGGCATCTCGGGCTTTCCGGCCTGTCGTTTCTTGTTTGCGTATTGAGTGTATGTGGGATTATTTAGTTATCTATTTAACTGAGAGCACAGGGCACTTAGGGGTTAGAGTTGAGGCTTGGCCTAACGTATTATTCTATCTCTTGTTTTGGTTCAACGTTATGTTGATTCCTTTAGATCTAAAGGCGCGTAAATGTTTTATCTTTTATTGCCTAAATTTAGATGTATGCTAATAGTTACAATGTGGTATCATTGCTTGCACATAATGCTATAACCAAGGGAACAATAAAAGGAACCATAAATTTCCATGATTGCGATTAATATTACTGTTGAACTGACAACCAGAATATAACTATATGTGTCCCTTTTTTATTTTCAGATATTTTAATGTCAATTAATTCCTTTATCTCAGTCGAGTTATTTAAAATCTGAGAGAAGAAGCGCTTCACACCTTATTGTTATATTTTGCTCTAATTATGTATTTACCTTCTATTTTGTCCTAAATAAAACAAACTATGTTTATGATTGTTAAACTTCTTGTCTGGTTTTCCCGTCACACTTCCAATAATGTTAGTAAATTGTTACAAGAGGTTTATAGTTATAGTAACATACACAAATAAACATGCTTAGAGACTTACCTTTAAATGCTTTTCATAAGTGAAGTGTCAATCTTCAGAAAGGAAAAATAAAATACAAAAAAATAAAATGAAAGGTTAAAAATATTACTTATCACACTAAAAAACTTAAAAAATTAGACAAATCTAAAACACCATGGCTATAATCTTCTCAAACAAACTGAATGCTCTCTGGTGACACGTCTTAAAAATAAGTATGTTAACAACTTCTTAATAGATTAGTAACCCGCCTCGGTGGCGTAGTTGGCTAACGCGCTAGTCGTGTTGAGCTCAACCGCTGAGGACGGGGAGATCGAGGTTCGAATCTTGGTCGGGTGAACTGGGGGCGGTTTTTCCTAAATGGTTTTCCACTCCCCCTCCACGCAAATGCGGGTTCCCTTCCTCTCATTCAACCTTCCCAATTCCTAATCCATTAGCGTAAATTAGTACTTAAAGTGTATAACCCGCTGTGCTAAATAATAATATGGTTTAAATTAGGAGGGATAGCCAGCACATTTACCTAGGTGATACTGGAGTAGAAATTGTTTAGATATAACACTAAAAAACACATAAACACATTTTTAAGGACAAGCTTTCACTGTCACAGACAGATTCATCAGGTCAGGAGAGTAGACTGATGCTTTTGGCCTAGTGCTCTTTACCACATAGCAACAATAATAATAATAATAGATTATTATTTTAAAACTCAAGTGTTCCAAGGTACAAAGTATTGACATTAGAAGGATAGTTTAAACTGGATTGGGATAGTTTTCTCTATAAGCATTTTGTGGAGCAACATTCATGTATATTTTCATATAGACAATTTCAAGGCATTGTTTGTCAATACATCCAGTTTCTTATCAACTAGCTGAGTAAAGATTTATTTTATAATGAATCATAATCATTGTACTAGATAATACAATTTATAATTCATGAAATGGGCAAAATTTCATGATTCCCACCTCACCCCCACCCCAGATTGTGAAATTGTCAATAGAAGAGGTCATTTCACAGAATTTGCAGATCATGCCAGATTTGTGAAATGGGCAGTTTCACTAAAGAGGTGTAACATACAAATAAATTCTGAAGAAAATAACGAAAAAATAATAAATACACTATAAACTTTGGTACGAAAACAAATAGAAGCTGCTAAAATTATGTTAAAATAATATAAAAAAACCTCAAGCTAGAAGTATATTCACACCACTATGTGAACACGTGAACATGTAAGCATAACTTTTTCATTTGGGATTAAAAAAAGTTTTTGTAAAAAAAAATATTAACTAGAGCTTACATTGGATTTAATTTGAAGCCATAATATATTTCACTAAAATACATGATTTGGTTCACACTGATGTATTGACTGCATGAGTGTTCTAACCAATAATGGATCAGCGCACTGAGGGTTTGGCTGCATCCATAAACTGTTAAATAATTACAATGATCTTAATTGGTGGTTGCATGGTCTAGTGCAGGGATCTCCAAACCTTTTGCTACAGAGGCCACATAATATATTTTACACGTTTTTGCGGGGCAAAGTAACGTTCACCTGTTATTCAAGTAGCATTATTATTGCCCTGAATGCCTTGACATGCGCAAATAGATCACAAATCAAACTTGTTTCAGCATGCAAATTTAGATTCAAGTCATACAGCCGGTCACGTCTGTAAAAAATGCCACTTTCCAAAGCCAGTCAATGTTTGATAAAAGTAATGAAGGTTGATTCTTCTCTCTGAGAAATGAATCAATTTATATGTAATAAATTATATTTATAATAATTAGTTAATATAATTACTGATTTTTAAAATAAGGTAACATCTTTTGGGACTTTTATTTTATAACCCTCTGCCGGGAGACTTTGAACTACCTAAAGATTGTCACAAGCCCTTCTCTTGTAGGTATAGGGAGTGGCACCAGATTTCTCTTACACCGTGGTTTGTGGCCTTTAATCATATGATGCATGCAACTGAAAATGAGGGTTGGCAATTCTGACACCACTCTGGGTTGGTGTCATGGGGGGAAGCATAATTGCAGACAGGAACTGGACTTGTCAAATATACTGCATGATTAAGAAATAATGAAGAGAAACATTTAGATTGTTTTTTGATAAAATTTTGAGACAAGTCAGATACAATCTTGGGACAGGCCGGATCAGTGTTTGGAGACCCCTGGTCTAGTGCATTAAACTTGATTGCAGATGATAGAAAGATTCGAGCTTAAATCTCAGTTGGATGTACTAAGGATGGTTTTTCACTTCCCTTTCATGTAACTGTTAGTACATTTCTCCCTAGTTCTACATTCATCATTATCAGACTTTTATATGGCCGCTACATTACTCCTTGTGATATCAGCAATTGAAAGATGCTGAATTATATTCGTTTGACATGTTTCGGTATTTAATATACCCTAATAATGAACACCGCAAAATGAAATTTAAGAACATGAAGAAATTTGAAACTTATGTAATACAAAGGTCTTTATAATTGCCACTATATTGATGAATTGTAAAACACAATTAATAAACAAACTTACCAAGTCGTTGTGAGAGACACTAGGTGTGGATACGACTGCGAGATGTTATTTAACTGGGGTGTGTTGAAGAGAAGATTTGGAGTTAAAAAACAATATATAATGAAAAACAGCTATGCAAGGTAAAGTTATCATGGCCATGGTGAAATTGTTAGGTTGGGAAACAATGTTGAAACCAGTAAATTTGTATTGATCTATGAGAGCAAGGATAGATAGATTTATGGAAATAAATAAAATTATAACCAAGGAAGAATAAGGAACTAATCTTCTCAACTCTGGCTTGGACGGGTCTCTCTGCACTGGAAGGTAGAGCAGGATAAATGAAGTTACAGGATTTTAATGTCTTTAGGTAAATGCATAAATGTGTTCACAAGAATTTGATTGGATAGTTGTAATTGTTCTTTAATAATTGATTTATTTTGGAATAAAGCTGCTCGAATGAAAAAAATTCCAGCGGTGATTAATTTTGCCTGTTTCTGAGATATGTGAAGGGGTTTCATACATTGATCTATTGGTTTGGGTTGATGGTTAAGAGTTTTTTAAATGGTCAGCAAATTTAGATTTGGTCCTATTGTATTTGAAATTAGAAATGTGCTCTTTATAATGAACTCTAAAACTTCTGCCAGTCTGACCAATGTAGATACTATTGCATTCACAAGAGAGTTTATAAATTCAATTTTTATTATATTTGTCATTTTTATTAAAATTACTGTTACTAAGATTTCTCTTTATTGTACTATTGGTGTAAAAAGCAATGTTGGGATTATACTCTAAAAGATTTTATAAGGTTATAAAGGTTTACCGTTACACACACAATTAACCATTGAAAAGAAAAACATGCAAATCATAGCTTTAATAACATTTGCATTATTTAAATCTCTTAATTACTATAAAACTATTCCAAATAATTTCTAAAAGTTTAATACTCATAAATATTCTCAACCTTGAGTTATTAAGGGGCTGTGCAATCCCAAATCTGCCCTTTCCATCAAAATTTCATTCTTGCTACAGCCTTAATTGAATGCTTCCCCCAAAGGAAATGGCTGGGTGCACTACTGATTAAGTAAATTATATCAAAATATATTTTATTTTATCTTTTCCTTCTAAATCATCTTGAAATGGTGAAATTACACTCCTGACTTTTGGGATTCTTTGATGTATAATTATATAAAATCACAATGAATAATAAGTCGTTAATTTAAAACAAAAACTAAAAGAACACTATTTAAACTCCACAAATCCTTTCTACTAAAGAAAAACAACAATTACCGTCAACTACAGTTAAAGTAGCCTTGTCACATGCCCCACCATCCCCTCCCCCACTCTAACAGTGCTGAAATACATAAATTTGAAAGAACGGTTAAATGTGTTTGCCAAATACATGATAATACATGTGACTAGAATACCTAAACATAACTCAATGTGTTTAATTAGTGTATAATTTAAAGCTTGTTACATAAAATATTATTTTACAATTAATTTTATATGTATTTTATGTAACTTTACTTAAACTATATTAAATTAGCTTAATAAATAAACATTGTGATCTTGAATCTTTTTTCAATAGTTGGCACAGTGCTTATCCTGCTACACAAGAACAGCATGACCTGGGATGTAAAACCTCGAACTCATTGGACAATTACTTGTGGGCGAGCAGAAAGGAATGTGTTACAACTCCTGAGACATTGTGCAAGGTCATTTGAGCCTCTCTAGCTTACCTTGTGGTCTTCAAGCAGCAGGCCCTGGGTCTCCTGTTGTGTTAAGTAGAGCCTTTTGGAAGAAGAATTACTTAAAACACAGTATTCTTGGAATATGAATCAATATTAGTTTTAAAATTAATAATTCATCACATGTATATTTATTAACAATTTAAACATTAGTATTTATACACTTGGCACAAACAACATTGAATTTAAAACACACTAATTCATATTATTATGGTTATGCAGCACAGGACTAGCATACCCGAAGATTACGCCACGGGTATAAATCTAATATTTGAATGACGGATAGCCATATGTAAGAGGTGGACGAATTGAAATGTGAAATAGGATTAAGGGAATTTTAGCAAGAATCTAAGGTAAAGAAAGGGAATGCAACCTCAGCTTTCCAAATTTTGGGAGCGAGAAAAAATAGAGGAGCGATTACCGGTTGATCCAGGCAAGTGTCCGCCATTTGAGGCAGAGTTACCCATCATAGAAAGAAAGCTTAAACTTTTTCAGTGCGTTACTGAATCCAAAGCACCTTCATTTTCTAAAATAAAGAAATTTCGAGTTAAATTTGGACACATCTATCAAAAATTGGATATAATAGAGTCTGATGATGCCAGGAGCAATGAATTACTACAAAAGCTTGAGGTTAGGTGCACCCAATTTGTGCATGTGTTAGAAAACTAATAGAGGCAAGGAAAGGTACTGAATCCCCCACTCCCCTGATTAAACGTTTGTTTTTCCTAACAGGAAAGAGAGACTCAAACCTTCAGACCCTAGTAATAGTCAAACCCACCAAGATTGGCTTCAGAAACCAGCAGGTTATTTGGGGAATCTGCTACTAGAGACAAATAGGGTGGTAGATTGACTGTTAGCCCAAGTGGAGGACAGGGTTAACAATTTTCTTAGAAGGGACTTGTCAGCTTTAAACATTGTAAGAAAGTGGAATTTGAAGTTCCAAGAGCACTCTGATTCAGTGGAGTTCCTGGAAAGATAGGTGAAACAAAAACCATCTGTGCTTGAACTGACGGCGAGATTCTTATCGCCCTACCAGAACTATTTGAGAGAACCAGGAGGGACTGGTTGAGAAATCGGACCAATATCTGACCAGATTGGGGTGATTTCATTAGCAGTTTTAAACTCACCCCACCCCCTACCCCTCCGTTAAGGGTATGTTAAAGGACTATGCGTACCAGATCAGAAATGACACACAAAAACCTGGGGAATCAGGTGTAGACTATTTCATTAGATTGCAGACTCCCACCAAGCATCATGGAGAATATTCTTCAGTGCAGGAGTGGAACAGACTTATTCTCAAACCTGAGACTAGAAATCAAGCTTCATATCCTCCTTAGATAGTGTGTATTTGGTGGAGGAATTACAAAAAATAGAGCCCTTCACTATGAGAGGGCAAACTTAGAAGTGTAGCTTTTCATTAGTCAAAATAGACATATTTACAATGACGTGTCAAGCTAGGTCGTTCTCACCTCGAACAACCATGCCCATAGAAACCCACTATCAAGTTTGGCAACCAGGAGCATCTGATAACTCAATGGCCAAAAGTATGAACAAACGAGGCTGCTACAAGTAAACAAAAAAGATGCTTCTTCTGAAAATCTTAGATTTAATTAGATAATGCCCTAGTCTTAAGTCATTCATAAACAAATAATACCTGGATATGGGAATTGAACCTGGAGCCTTTGGCTTGGCACACCGATGCTCTACCACTAAGCTATCTAGGAATTATACTGTCGATTTATTCGATTATAATTGAAATACAGTTCATTTCTATAGTTGGAATCATTCATCCCCTAAACTTCACCTTCCATATTACTTAATTGTATAGCGCTGCTTTCCTCCATCCTAATTTGCTTGATTTATACAATGCATTTGTACTATTGGCAGCATAAAGTCACAATCATGTAACCAGTAGCTATGATCTCAATGATAGCTCTTAGCAGCCCATGATATTCACACATATCCATCCAAGTCTTTGCTTTAAAAATATGAGCAAGGAATGACCCTGAGCACGGAATGATTTTGGATAGCTCAGTGGTAGAGAATTGGCACTAAGCCAAAGGTCCCAGGTTTGATTCTTGTGTCCAGATGCTATTTTTAAAGTTATTTGATCTTAGACACTTGTTACGAACAAACATTTTATCGGTTTTCTATGGGTGTTAAACGTGGTCCCTTACCTTATATGATGAAAACAAATTTAGGGTGTTCGAAAACAAGGTGCTTGGAAAGTTATTTGGGCCAAAAAGGGATGAGGCTACTGGGGAGTGGAAGAGATTATATAATGATGAGTTAAATACCCTGTACTGATCACAAGATATTGTTAGGCTAATCAAGTCTCGTAGATTGAAGTGGGCAGGACTTGCAGTACAACCTTGTTCAGGGTACTGACTGGCAAACCCAATAGGAAAAGACCATTTGGAAGACCAAGATGCAGATGGGAGGATGACATTAGAATGAATCAGAAACAGATCGATATAATGAACAGCTACACATTTAAGATGAAAATGTAACCTTACAGTCAGTTATTTCCACACTGTTTTGCTTGTCGATAAGATAAAATATTGGTATATACAGTAGCCCCACGACTTCTTTGGTGCTGACTGAAAGCTTTGAAAAGTTACCAAACTGAATTATGTATCCCTACGCCGAACCATATGATCAGCAAACACATGTGTTTAACAGCTGTCACCTCTGACAGTCAAAATTTAGGTATATACCTAAATGTTGACTGTCAGAAGTCAGCTGCTAGCTGTCAGTCAGCACCAAAGAAGCCATGGGGCTACTATAGCTTACCTTGTTTCCTGAAAAATAAGTGTTACAAGAGAAGAAGTCCTGTCTTAATCCAACAATTTTTCGAATCTATTGGCTACACACAGACAAATCAACATAAAATCGAATGTTCAGAGAGATTTAGAGTTTTATTAGGTACATAGATTTAAAAAAGATTAATGTTGTTAGTAAGAGCCTGCTTAACAGCAATGGATAAAGACAACAATGGCTACCTCAGGTTGAGTGTCTGGTATCTGTATTTGGTTATATATTAGTGAGAAAGTTCCCACTGTCAAAGCCGGGAAAACTTGCAACTGTTGGGGAGGGTTCGTATTACTTTGGTACTACAGAATGAGTCAAAATCTTAACTATGTGTTTAGGCATTAAGTACTATTTGTTTGTCTGGAGTATTGTGCTAGTATCAAAATGGTGACCATTCCTTTGTTGTCTAAATGTTCCTATGGTGAAGTCGATGTAATGAGCAATACATTGGTTGCATTGTAACGTAAATGAGATTTTATTTGGCGCAATCATAATGGCCTTTCATAGAACACTTCTTTTGCATAAATCTAGTGATGAATGGGGTTGAAGTTTGAAAACTCTTACAGGTACTGCATCTCGGTTTGTTGGATGTCTAGGATTCTTTGATCTGATGTTACTAGTAGTTGGGTTGGCCATTTAGAGTAAACTAAAATGTCATGGTAATTAAAGGGACATTTGAATGTTATCCTTGGAGCACTACTGAGAAGAGTTTGTGTGTAAGAAAGTGAAGTTAGGATATTGTAGGCTGTGCTTATAATAAATCTAGTCCTTCATGAAACTTGGTGGTTAGTGATATTTTATTGGAACTTTTCAGTACTTGTGTGATCCGAGCTTTCACGCAATACTTCCATTAAATTAGGGTATTACCTATTTATTTTATTTGTACAAAAATATATCGTTGACCCTATTAAATAATAGTCTTAATTTATTGGTGCACATAATGTTATAATATAGTTTTAGTCTATAACTACACATAAAACATGTTTTAGTTTCAAACCAAATTGTTTCCCAATATGACTACATAATTTTGGGTAAATTCTCTTTAGATTTTACCTTCCTCATACCTATCTTAAAAGTGTGAATATTTGTATAGTAGTTAGCAATTATAGTAAAAGTTACAATTTAATTTTGTAGTTTAGCATGATTTTGTGCTATGAAATCTAGTGCAATTTAGTGAAGTAATCTACTACCGATTCCCTAGGTTTTTATTTGTCATTTCTGATCTGGTACTTTAGCCCTCTACAGTAACCTCATGGCTTCTTTGGTGCTGACTGACAACTTACAGCTGACTTCTGACAGTCAACATTTAGGTATATACCTGAATTTGGACTGTCAAAAGTGACAGCTGCTAAACACATGTTTTTTGCAGATCATCTGGTTCAGCGTAGGGATACGTAATTTGGTCTGGTAACTTTTCAAAGCTGTCAGTCAGCACCAAAGAAGCCATGGGGCTACTGTAGCATACTCTATCAGGGAAAAACTGAGTTTAAAACTGCTAATGATATCACCCCAATCTGGTCAGGTGTTGGTCTGATTACTCAACCAGTCCCTCCTGGTTCCCTCAAATAGTTCTGGTAGTGTGATAAGAATCTTCCTCTTAGTTAAACCAATTTGAATTAATGTGTACACTTCACATGATATAGTAAATAATTATGTGGCAATACTTTGGTATTCATTTGGACTAAAATTGTTTTATTTCTCCAATAGGTGATGTACAACCATGTTATTTCTGTGGGCTAGAAACTCCATATAGCTGTCATCCAAAATGTCGCGAGAAGACTTCAAGTGGCGACCCTAAACCATTTTCTTGCCATATTTGCAATGGCAAATTCAAGGCAAAAAGAACCTTGGAAAGACATCTTAATCTTCACTTACCAGACAGTCCATTCTGTTGTGACATTTGTGGAAAATTATCAACTACAAAATCTAGTTTAAGCAAACATAGGACTATTCACTTTGGTGAATATCATCAGTGCAACATATGTTTTAAAATATTTAGTCGTAAAGATGTACTTAATATTCATGTCATAACCCATCGCTCTAATAAAACCCGGAAAGATTTTTTGTGTGAAATTTGTGGATATCTTTGTGACTGCTTTCATTTACTGAAGGAACATATTTCAAATGTGCACTCTCATGAAAGAAAGTATATTTGTGAGGTGTGTGGGGCTGGAACTAATAAAATAAACAAATTTAAAGACCACATGGTGTCTCACACTGGAGATAAGCAATTTATTTGTGCTGTTTGTGATAAACCTTTTGGGATAAGAGGTAATTTAAAAATACACATCATGCGTTGCCACCCTAAAACAATGGGATTGTCTAAAAAAACATTTCCTTGTTCACTTTGTGACAAAGTTTACCAAAGTATGAATGGTATTATCAAACACATGAGGTCCCACACTGGGGAAAGGAATTTTGTGTGTGATTTGTGTGGGAAACATTTCATGCATGCTTTTGACTTATCCAAACACAAGAAGTCTAGTATCCATAATGAAGAGTTAGCAGCTCAGCAGAAGAGCAAAAGAATTAATAAAAATAAGCAGCAATTTAAAAAACCAATCAAATAAGTATCTAAAAGAAAAACTTTAAATTCATAAGTTCAAACAGTGTTTATTTTAATGACCTATACAATAGTTGTTCAGTCTTTTATTTGATTCATACAAAAAAACTCATTTTATAGTGTTGTTAGGTAGTCTAAATGTGCGTGTGTGTGTGTGTGTGTGCGTGTGTGTGCGCTTTCAATGCTAATTATTTTATAAAATAAATTACTAGTTGTAAAATATTTTTAATTTCATTTTTCCTTGAAAATAATAATCAGTAAACCATACAACCAGATATGTACAATTATTTTTTAAAATAAATATGTTGAGAACCTACATTTTATACTTTTATAAAGCATAATATGTACTATAAAACTTAGCATACTTGTTGCAGTTGAGACATTGGGCAAGGAAATAGGGAGATACAAATAAAGAATGTCAACTTGAATTATTTTATTTAAAACAAAGTTTAAATAGGCAATGCAAGTTTATATCCATGTTCTAATATTATTTTCATTCATACAACAAAACAGAGCTGCAATTGGCTTCTAAATGGTACTATAAAGTGATAACATTTTAAACAAAATTATTAAATCAGTTAAGTTATTTAGTAATAATACAAAACTCTCGAGAACATTCCAAACTAATAGCACTAAAAATATGTATAAATACCCATAATTAGCATGTGTATGAATATATATTCAGTGCTAGCTATGCGCTCTCAAGGTTAAGGATATTTCCAATTAAATTTGAAACGCCACACACAAATGGCACGCTCGGGTCATTAAGTTTATTAAAAGTGGCAATTGAGTAGCATAATCCCAATATTAGGAATTCCTCAACAATGCTAATTACTTAAGAGGAATTAAAACCCATACAGGAACCTACAAAAGCCAAAAATCAAGAAAACTGGCAGGACAAATCCCCCTTAGACCCAGTCTGGGCAATGAGGGTGCTAAACAATAGAAATAACGGCTCTGCTAACACTAATAGTTCCATAGGAGAAATCCCAACAGTCTTAAGTCATAATGGTGGTCAATTTACTTGTAATAATAATTTTAGAACTATTGTGACAAAAGTAATGATCCATAGACCTCAACAACCACTGTAAATAACTTTAAGCCTTAGGACACAAATTTCTATAAAATAAGATGCATACAGCACCTCATTGTGAAAATAATGAAGTAGAGTTCCTCATATCAAAATAATGCACATATACGCGCTGCAGCCCAGCAACATGAGGCAATACTCTGAGAGAATAAGCTACTCTTAAACAAATAGTATAATTAAAATATTATATTAATCTATCTAAATAGACAGCCAGAGCCTGCCAGTCAACAGAAAAAAGCTTAAATCATGCTTTAAAAGGTAAAACTGATGTAAGCTATAAATGCATAATCAAAAGGAGAGTTAATAACATCCAAAAAGATTTTCTTCGCCTTGACAGCATGACCATCCATAACATCCTCACATCATCATCTGTCAAGTGTCTAGCCACAGGAGACTATTAGCAGTGTTACTTCTTCAGTTGTTGAGTGAATAATAAGTACAAATGTTGTGGGCCGAACATCCCAACTTATATGATCAAATTTGCTGAAGGAGGGGTAAGGAAGAGGGAATCTCTTCTTTCTGTGCATCATTGCCTTTTAGTTGAGAGTAGGGAGTCAATCTTGTTGAACCATAATTTGGATCTACCATCCAAATGAGAGGGTTCAAACACTTCAAAAAAAGGAAAAATAGAAAATAACAACAACAATTGATAGAGTGGGCTGGGTGAGTGAACTGGTTATACCCGCTGGGTAAGCTAAATGACACCCAGTGCACGCAATTTGGGATGGATGCGGGCAAGTTCTCACGGCCGTCCTCAACGGTCGATAAACACAGCCCAGAAGTTATACCATTATTGTGATTACTTCACATGAATCAACTCAACTTAAAATTACCGAAGGATGATACTTATATAGAGAGAAGGAACGAATATCACCGTCAACAGTAATTTATTATAATTACCCAAAAAAGGGTCGGCAACAATGGATACAAGTATATTAACAGTCATACAAAATGCAACTTCTTTACAACATTTTCTTTTGGCGTCTTCATACCACTAGCGCTAGCTTTAAGAGCAACCTTCATCGCTCGCTACAAAAAA
>CABFVX010001926.1:115413-135459 GCA_902151425.1 Timema shepardi | reverse complement strand
CAATTCACACCCGAAGTAGGGTGATTGATCACATATTATTATTATTGACGCCCAAAGCGTGGCGCATTTTATTCCGTATTATTACACTGTTTTGCTCATAGGCAATTGTAGAAATGGATCAAACAGAGGAAGATGTTACTGGTGCATGTGGGCTTCAGCTTATTTCATTCGATAAAAAGAGGAGAAAACAAAGAAAATACTGGGTTTATAATTTGTTTAGAGTAAGAGAAGAAGGAGAATTCCACAATATAGTTGGGAGACTCAGAGATGAGCATCAAAAGTTTCACAAATAGTTTAGAATGAGTGTCCCGAAGTTTGAAAACTTATAGAAACCTCTTGCATTCAGTTTTTCAGTTATCTCTTTCCAAATATTTTCTTTAGTGAGATTATTATCATAATATTTAAGCTGCAAATTATATAAGCATTCATATTCTTAAACCAACATTTTTAAGTTTTCTTCATCCATAGTTTTGGCTTACATCACACAGTTGTGTTAACAATGGTGGATGTTCCGCAACCACTGTCAGACTGTAGATAAGAACCTTCGTGAAGGTTCGCCGCTTGCCGGAAGAAACCGAAGTAGGTGAAACGACACAGCCAGCATTAAGGCGACATCATCTACATTCATACTGAAAGAACTGTGTTGGGACAGTGTTCGTACCGTAATGGACCGTGACCTTGGGAAATCACTTTTGAACCGATCCAAGACGACACAATCACAGCACGGCCTGAGCACAGACCTATCAGTGAGAATCAAACTTAAATGAATCCATTTTAAATTAGTGTTTTGAGTCGTAGTACCACTTTAAATTGTATCCCTTCAACACCGCTACTGTACCATTACAAAGCAAACAAACTCTTTTCTCTTTAAGGTATATAAAAAACAGAAGTCCGTCCCCTTCTCATCATACTTCCCTACCTCTTTCTTAATTTGTCGCTTTCTGCTTGTGTTTGCAGTCATTGATAAAAAACTGAACACAAAAAATAGTGTAACAAACAACACCACACCACAAAAGGCTGACGCGTACTGAGAGGGGAGGGAGTCAGGGTATCTGGAAGTCGGCCAGATGTTTGACCTTGAGTTTCAGTCTTGTCACGTGCTGCGAAAATATCGTGAAGATTCCTTGTTAGATGTTTTAGGTCTCAGTGTTGTCACATAAGCATTGCCAAAAATTCCCAGACTAGCGTTTCTAGTCCTAAAAAAAAGTATCTTACAGAATTTTTAAATAGAAAAATTGCTGTGCGTAAAAATTGGTCTGTGGGCCGCATAAAATTACTCGGTGGGCCACGGGTTGAAGACCACTGGTCTAAGGCATCAGTTGAAAACATAAAGCTCGCGCGCTGGATACGGCCAACTGACAGACTTTATCTGGCCCGCAAAAAATTTACCAAACAAACAATTCTATTCATAAAATTATATTAATAACTAACTGCTATCTTAGAAACGTAAAGCTTTACTTTTTTACTCAATATATATCTATATATCTATCTATATATATATATATATATTTCTAAAGCATACGGCCCACGATACCAAAAAGGTTGCCAACCCCTGATCTAAGGCGTCACCCTCACAATATACTAGACCATCAATGACGGGGAGCTCGAGATAATCTAATCCCGGAAGCGTGTACTGAGTGGGGTTGTCCCTAGATGGCTTTCACCCTTTCTCTGCATGAATACGGGTACACTTCCTTTTAATTCAAACTAATTTATCTCTAACACATTACTGTAATTGGTAAATTGGTACATATACGTTTAACTAGGATGGACAGTAAAGGCCTATTTCTAAAATAATAATAATAATAATAATAATAATAATATGCTTAGTTGATGGAAGTTACCATGCACTTTAATTTAATTTCGTGTCTCAATTTGTGTTTCTGTAAAAGAGGAGGATGAGCGCCGGTGAATGTTGAATTGAACCTAACTTTGTCGTTTTCCCATACGCCCAGGAAGAGTTCAGCCAGGAAGTGGAGCCTCTCGGTATTCTGCGGTAGCTGCAGCAGGGGTAGAAGCACCTCAGTTTCCGTCTAAACCCACCCCCGGAAAGATTGCCCAGTTGCCTCTGAGCAGGGTGCTACCAAAGGAGGGGAATGCGGTATGTCCGGGGATGGAACATTTATTCACCCCCGCGAAGAGAATGTGACGTTAAAGAGCTCATACCGGTATCTCTACAGGAGTGGGTAAGTGAGCATTCAGCTGATCCAGCAGATGCTACAACCTCGAAAAGGTAGGTTGAAAGATCTAAGAAGTGTCATATTGTATTCGGGGTACGTCGGGAAAAGAAGGGCGACGATAAATCCCGAGCCAACGTCTGCGACACTGGTGGATACTTCCGTAGATAATGTTGAGGGTCACCTACTCTTGACGGAGATGTGCGCATGCCCATTCACATGAGGATAAAACTAGTATCACCCCCATTCTATGACCACTCACCATAAGCTGTCTCTCAGTACACCTTCCTCTTACTAGCTTGCTTGTTAATAAAATGCCTCCCTCTTCTTTCCTCAAAGTTGTCTTAAGGATGCCCAATAAAAAATACCTGTATTACCTGATTGGGGATTATCACTTTGTCTCATGCAGAGGACCAAGATCAATAATGATCTCGGGTTGAAGAACATCATTTTACTCCTGTGCTATAATTCTGTTTAGTTATGATAAACAAATCTAGAGAATCCCAAGGACAATGGAGGAGATTATGTAAGTAGGGAAAATACCGCAAGGGAAACCAAGGAAGAGATGGGAGGAGCATGAAACAAAGAGTATACAAGTGAGAGGAGAGGAACGGAAGCAATTAAATGAGGAAGATTGGTGGAAGGATAGAGGAATATGGAGGCATTTTACTAAACTGATCTGAATATTGACTAAACTGAATATTTACTATCAGTTGCTATGACCTCTGACCTGAAGTCCTTGTTGGCGTAGCAGTCACCAGAGAAGGAGCACTCCACGACGCTGCAGGTTGCTCTATTCTCACGGTCCCCCTGTTTGCCACTCAACTCGTAGGTGAGGTTGAAGCCGTACACGTCGAGCAGGTTGTCGAGTGCCCGCAAGTGGTTGCCTTCCAGGCGGTCCAGAGAGAAGTCCACCACGAGGAACGGCCGACTGCTACGGAGCCAGTTCACCTGCAGACACAAGGGTGCGTTTGAACTTATATTAGAGCTCTGCCAGAGGAATGAGAGGGAAATAAATCTTCCCAGAACCCATCCGGGTCTCAAACCCTAAGTTTCCGTCACCGGAAAACCAGGTAATATGAAACTGATGCCTTTATCCACGTGTTCCCTGGTTCCCAGTTGCTATACAGTTGATTGAAATTAAATTCTTATCTCTCGAACCATATTCAGGCGGTTGACCAACCAGGACAGTTCATCTAGATAACTTGTGTGACTAGATAACTTCACCTCGGTCCAGTCAGTATAGGGTTTGTATACTAAGATAAGAGTCCAGGGTTCAATTTCCGGCATGACCTAAACATTTTAATTGGTGAAAGGTGGGTTTCCCCTTTCACAGTGATTAATTAACGGCCGGGGGCTGGATGTTGTGTCTGTTCTAGAATAAGGTTAGTTTATTATAGGTTGTTTCACAAAGTGCACGTTAAATACCTCAAATAAAAAAAATAAAAAAATAATTAGAGAAGTTGATTGGCTAGAAAACTTGTTTGACTAGGGAACATGTTTGATTACAGAACATGTTTGACTACAGAACGTATTTGACTAGGGAACATGTTTGACTACAGAACGTATTTGGCTAGAAAACTTGTTTGACTAGGGAACATGTTTGACTACAGAACATGTTTGACTACAGAACGTATTTGACTAGGGAACATGTGTGACTAGAGAACTTGTTTGACTAGGGAACATGATTGACTACAGAACGTATTTGACTAGGGAGCATGTGTGACTAGAGAACGTGTTTGACTAGAGAACATGCTTTACTACAGAACGTGTTTGACTACAAAAAGTATTTGACTAGGAAACATGTGTGACTAGAGAACGTGTTTGACTAGATAACATGTTTTACTGCAGAACGTATTTGACTAGGAAACATGTTTTAATAGAGAACGTGTTTGACTAGGGAACATGTTTTACTACATAACGTGTTTGGCTAGGGAACATGTTTTAGTACAGAACGTGTTTGACTAGGGAATATGTTTTACTGCAGAACGTGTGTGATTAGAGATGATGTTTGACTAGGGAACATGTTGGACTAGGGAACATGTTTGACTACATAACGTGTTTGGCTAGGGAACATGTTTTTCTACATAACGTGTTTGGCTAGGGAACATGTTTTTACTGCAGAACGTATTTGACTAGGAAACATGTTTTAATAGAGAACGTGTTTGACTAGGGAACATGTTTTACTACATAACGTGTTAGGCTAGGGAACATGTTTTAGTATATAACGTGTTTGGCTAGGGAACATGTTTTACTACATAACGTGTTTGACTAGGGAACATGTTTTACTACATAACGTGTTTGAATAGGGAACATGGTTTACTACATAACGTGTTTGGCTAGGGAACATGTTTTACTACATAACGTGTTTGGCTAGGGAACATGTTTTAGTATATAACGTGTTTGGCTAGGGAACATGTTTTACTACATAACGTGTTTGGATAGGGAACATGTTTTAGTATATAACGTGTTTGACTAGGGATACATGTTTTACTACATAACGTGTTTGACTAGGGAACATGTTTTACTACATAACGTGTTTGACTAGGGAACATGTTTTACTACATAATGTGTTTGACTAGGGAACATGTTTTACTACATAACGTGTTTGACTAGGGAACATGTTTTACTACATAACGTGTTTGGCTAGGGAACATGTTTTACTACATAACGTGTTTGACTAGAGAACATGTTTTACTACATAACGTGTTTGACTAGAGAACATGTTTTACTACAGAACGTGTTTGACTACAGAACGTATTTGACTAGGAAACATGTGTGACTAGAGAACGTGTTTGACTAGAGAACATGTTTTACTACAGAACGTATTTGACTAGGGAACATGTTTTACTACATAACGTGTTTGACTAGGGAACATGTTTTACTACATAACGTGTTTGACTAGGGAACATGTTTTACTACATAACGTGTTTGACTAGGGAACATGTTTTACTACATAACGTGTTTGACTAGGGAACATGTTTTACTACATAACGTGTTTGACTAGGGAACATGTCTTACTACATAACGTGTTTGACTAGAGAACATGTTTTACTACATAACTTGTTTGGCTAGGGAACATGTTTTACTGCAAAACGTGTTTGACTAGGGAACATGTTTTACTACATAACGTGTTTGGCTAAGGAACATGTTTTAGTATATAACGTGTTTGATTAGGGAATATGTTTTACTGCAGAACGTGTTTGACTACAGAACATGTTTTACTACATAACGTGTTTGGCTAGGGAACATGTTTTACTGCAAAACGTGTTTGACTAGGGAACATGTTTTAGTATATAACGGGTTTGACTAGGGAACATGTTTAACTACATATAGTGTTCGACTAGGGAACATGTTTTACTACATAACGTGTTTGACTAGGGAACATGTTTTACTATATAACGTGTTTGGCTAGGGAACATGTTTTACTGCAAAACGTGTTTCACTAGGGAACATGTTTTACTACATAACGTGTTTGGCTAGGGAACATGTTTTAGTATATTACGTGTTTGATTAGGGAATATGTTTTACTGCAGAACGTGTGTGATTAGAGATCATGTTTGACTAGGGAACATGTTTTACTACAGAACGTGTGTGACTAGAAAACGTGTTTGACTAGAGAATTTGTTTAACTAGGGAACGTGTTTGGTTAGAGAACTTAAATATCGCAGTACGGATTTAAAGATATTATTCATACTATGGTCTTCTTTAAATTTAAAAATTATACCTGGACATGGGACTCGAACCTGGGACCTTCGGCTTAGTACGTGAATTCTATAATAACTTAGCTATCTAAAAGTCGTTCCTTGCTCCATGTCCTTCTTCATTCATATTTAAAGGCAAAGTCTGTGATGGACGTGTGAAAACGTCAGCTACATATGTTTGATCAATTAAGATCACGATGGCTACGTTATTTTATAGCTCGTGATCTTAATTGATCACTCGTATGTAGCTGATGATTTCCGCAAGTCCATCACAGACTCTGCCATTAAGTACGAATGAATAATGGCCGTACATATGGGTCGATTTCTGGATAGCTCAGTCACTATAGCATTTAAGTACTATGTAGAAGGTCATGGGTTCGATTACTGAGTCTAGGTGTCACTTCTATGCTGGCGGCCGGGGTTCAATCTTCGGTCTCGGCACAGATTTATCTGATTACCAAACCCTTCCTTCACCTCTGACAAGAAATCTTGTGAATGTGAGGAATGCCAGGCCTCCACCGTGGTTCGGATTCCACGTTAAACTGTAGGTCCTTAATTTCATCTCACAATCACCTTACCATTTCACATTAGCGTAAGTGAGTATAACCCGAACGGGTAGTAAGACGCGATGCTAATAATAATAATTCAATTAAAAGAATATGATATTTAAATGCAGCTACAATCGTAATTAATAAATTTAAAAGCATGGCTATTTATTCCATCAAAATACTATCGTTTGAAAAACATTGACTTAGTAATAATACGTATTTGTCAACTTCGAAGGAATAGGCGAATAGTCGCATGGTCTAAGACCGGCTCATCGTTTTTGCTTTCAAAGGCCAAATCTGCTATAGTTTGAACCGCGGGCCGAATACATATTTAGTAATGGTATCAACTTGTTAAAGACATACAAACAACACTTAATTTTCCTCCAAGTTATTGAGAAGGCCATATATTTAGTGAACGGGGTTTCATTTGGCCTGAGGTCCACCAGTTGGGTCACACTAGTCTAAAGGTACGTTGTCCAAGCTGCGACTGCAGCTGGAGTTAACGGCTAAGGACGCAACAGACCGTGGTGACACTAGACGCACGAGACAGTCAAATGGGGTGTTTTCCAAGATGCAGCTCCATCCGCATTCACCAGCCGATTCCGAGATATATGAGAGAACAGATGAGAGTGACGGAACCCTTTTTCAATATTTTGATAGTGGAAGAAAGGTGACCTGGTGGTCTAGGGGTAAGGTGTCACTTCTATGCTGGGGGTCCGGGGATCAATCCTCGGTCCCGGCACAGATTTATCTGATTACTAAACCCTTCCTTTACCTCTGACAAGACATCTTGTGACTGTGGGGAATGCCAGGCTTCCACCATGGTTCGGATTCCACGTTAAACTGTAGGTCCTCCATTTCATCTCACAATCACCCTACCATTTATCACCCTACCATTACACATTAGTGTAAGTGCGTATAACCCGAATGGGTAGTAAGACGCGGTGCTAATAATAATAATAATAATAATGATAGGGAAAGAAGATGACGATGACATAATTTTAATGTGGTACTACAGCAGAATAAAAAAGAAAAAGACAAAAATTGATCAGTACATTTGTGGAATATGATGAGGAAGGATACTAAGATATTTTAATCAATTTACATCGTTTAAGTGATGATAGATACTAAGCTTAGGGAATATTTTAGACTGAGTGCTAACCAGTTCAGTAATATATTGCAACTTTAAAAAAATAATATCGAGAAAAACTCATGCTATCGGTTCAAGAAACACATTATTAGCCTGCTGAAGAATTGCTGAAGTTGGGGTTTGGATTTTGTCCAAGTTTATTAAAGTTTGTTTCCCTTAAGTGGTTTTACACTCTTCCTCCAACCAAATGTGAGTATATTTCCTCTAGATTCTTCCTTCCTTATACCTGTAAAACGTATACATTTTATCTTTTCACGTAGGGTCTTATTACCTGTCCTTACGTTGTCTTGTGCAAGCATGTTCATGTACTTGGGATGCTTTAAATCGTAAATGCGTGGATGTTAGTATACTAACTTCTGAGAATGGGTCATTAGCACCTGCATTTTTCGTTGTTTAAACATTTTAAAAATAGATTAATACATGAAATTCAATAAAAAAATACGCAATGTCATTACAACTGTCGCTGAAGCTTCAATATTAAATACGCAATGTCATTACAACTGTCGCTGAAGCTTCAATATTAAATACGCAATGTCATTACAACTGTCACTGAAGCTTCAATATTAAATACGCAATGTCATTACAACTGTCACTGAAGCTTTAATATTAAATACGCAATGTCATTACAACTGTCACTGAAGCTTTAATATTAAATACGCAATGTTATTACAACTGTCACTGAAGCTTCAATATTAAATACGCAAAGTCATTACAACTGTCACTGAAGCTTCAATATTAAATACGCAATGTCACTACAACTGTCACTGAAGCTTCAATATTAAATACGCAATGTCATTACAACTGTCACTGAAGCTTTAATATTAAATACGCAATATCACTACAGCTCTACTGTCGCTGCGGCTCTAGCCGCAAACACTGCTTACTCCACCAGTGCTGCGACACGGGCCTCCATCACCTTGTGTCGCAGACCGAACTCAAACTGCGCATGCGCGAAGATTGCGACTTCAGCCGCAATCGCAGGTAACTGTTGCGGCTTGGAAAATACACCTTCAAGGTGTCACTCTGGCAATAGATGGACTGTAGATTTCGGGGATCAGGGTTTCACTCCCGGTCGGGCTCCCAAAGTTTTATTTCCTACATGGTTTTACACTTTTCCGTCACATAAATGCGGGTTCATATCCTCTAAATTGAACCTTACTCATACTTTTTCCATTATCTTATTTAGTACATAGGGGTATAATCTGAAAGAGTAGTGAGACGCGGTGATAAATAATAAATTAGTTGATCGTTAAAAATATATCTATGGGTTACATATAATTTTGCAATATAAACATGATTTAATAATTATCCGCACAGGTGGGCACGTGGGCTAAGTGTCAAGCCTGTCTGTTCTGGTTTGCTGGAGATGTGAAGTTCAGGGTTTGAACAGATTTTGTGTGTATTGTGGTTGGTTTGTACATTATATTGTCCCATTACCCTTTCATGCAAAAAGGGGTACATTCCCTATAAAATTTTACCTTTCTAAATCTTATTTAATCATTGTGGTTAATTGGCAATAGCTTCAAGGATTAATAAGAAGCAGTGATTTCTCTTATTTTATCTTTTAAATTGATTAAAAAGAAATTGCTCATCAATTCTTTGCGTTGTTTATATTTAAAGTGATAAATATAAGATTTAATTGAAAAGATAGTCTAAGCTTCAGTTTGTCGTCCTTAAAAAAACTTAATGAAGAACAAAATAAGAGGAAAATAATAAAAAGTTAATCTCTTTTAAGCTCTTGTCGTTGCTAAATGAATGTTTGATTAAAAGCAACGCAATTTTCTTTCAAATTAATCAACTTGGGGAAATAATGAAGCCTAGAATATTTTACACTTTTTTTTTGTTTTGCATTTTTTTAGTCTTCCTTTTATCTTCTGTTTTCTCTCTCTTTCACACTTTTATGTCTTGTATAATACTTTTCTAGAGGTACGAAATGCATGCAATTTAATTACCTGTGGAAAGGGATTGTGTGGTTTGTAATTTAATATTTTCGAGACGATCCTTGTTTTATTCTCGCGTTCCTCTTACGTGGGATAAAGAAAACACACACCACTAATGTTTACGAGTGTAGTTGGTGATGATACTAACATATACACTGAACGAACAATATGCGCACAAAAACTTATGAATATTTGGAATTTGAGCAGTCAGGTTTGGGAGTCCACACGGAACCAAGCGTAACTCCCGATTATAAAACTTACATAATGTTTCTACTCTAACAAACTCGGTATTTACACCATTTTTTTTACAGCTTTACGAAAACATAAACGTTCATCCAATGAAAAGCACGGTTTGAGAAAATATTAATGATGACAAATAAATACATATTTCTAAGTTTAATAGTAGGCTGTTATAATTCGATTAAATATTAGTTAGTTTTAATGAAGGATAATGAATAAAAACACATTTTATGAAATCATAGAGGGGTAATACGATAGGTTACCTCAGTATGATATGCTAATACAAATATGGTAAAGGATTCTACGTGTAAGGCGATTAAGAACCGAAACACACACTAAGTTACATGAAAAAAACAAAATATGATGGATTGAGAATAACAAAGTTGAAGATTTTTAAAACCTAGCATTTATAAACAAAGTGTTTTTGCATAGAGTCCAGACCACCAGATGGTAGATGGTAGATTTGTCAATCAGATTGATCATGTTATGGTTGACATAAGACTTGAAGTGCTTGATATAAGGGTAATACGAGGAGTGGAAATAGGAAGTGAGTGTTATCTAGTTCTAGTTAAAGTTTACCAAAGAATAAGCAGAGCCTTTACAAATAAAGGGACAAAGAAATGCAATATAGATTTAGGAAAGTGGCCAAATTCAAACTTTTCCCCCCTAAATCAGACCCCCGGTCTCCTGGCTGTGTATTTGTATGATCTCTAGCGAGAACAAGCGTAACTGTTAATTTAAGCTTCTACCACTCTGCAGCGGAGTGCGTGCGTCACACACTTCACTTTTTGCATGACAGTCCGCCATTACTTGTTTTCCTAGTGGACAAAGTTTTCTAAGTGTACCAGTTTTTTCTCATTGTTACTGAAAATCGGCAGTTAAGCCTTTCGACCTATATATTCTTAAATGTTAATGTTAAGCATAGCTTTTTATCATATAACTGTTTTGTTTGGACGTTTGGTTACAAATGTATTGGTTTTCAAAAATATAGGCTATGGTCGCGCAAACCGGCTCCCCTTAAGTTTCCTAAACCAGACCCTCTATTTGTTATGCTCAAAGTATCCTTTTTTTACCCAATTAATCTTTACAATCTGTTGCAGATTTCAAGAGAATAATATAGGGAATACTGATCAAAGAAAGTAGTACGTCTGACATGACAAAAGCAATTGACACAGTTCGAAAAAAGAATATGGGATGGAAGAAGGCCAGTAAACAGTTAATATACCGAAAACGACGCTTATGAAGTTGTCTAACATTAAGTACGGAACACCTGAGGAAGCAGCAAAAACAAATAGAAGCAGGCCTACAGTTTTGGATAAAGATGGAGTTTGACCCAAATCAACCATCAACATCTTCAGCAGCTCAGGGTGTTCCTCTGTCAACAGTTTCTAGTAAACAACAGTTTCTTGAAGATTCTCAAGCTACCACGACTTCTAAAACCAGCCCGTTTGACATCGCCCCCTTTCCAAAAAGTGTATAAGAGGACCTCGAAAAGGGGAAGAAAGACCAGCAGCTCTACGGTCATTACATCTACGCCTTACAAAGCCAAATTTGTGGAGGCCAAACAACCTAGAAAGCAACCAGGAACTCGTGGTCGTGGATGCGGGAGCAACCGTGGCCGGGGACGTGGGTCAGCACCTGTACTAGAGCCTTCAGACGTTAAGAAAGGGAAGAGATAGTCAAAAAGCGCCTCACTTTTGGAAGAAAAGTCGAAGAATCTAGCAGCGAGGATGGTGAAAGTGTGTCGTCTGATACATCATATTTAGAGCTTCCTCCAGATATTTCCCCTTCCACAGAAGATGATGTGTGGTGTATGTTATGTGAGGGCAAGTTTTTGGATGACACTAAAGGACAATTTTGGATTATGTGCATAATGTGTTCGCTGTGGGCCCATGTCAATTCTGCAGGGCCTGAAAAAAACATTTATATTTGGGACTTTTTTTTGCCAGCCTAAGTAAATAAATTTAAAATGAGTTGTAGGATTAATTAACTGTTATAATCCACTAATTGCTAACCTATCTTTAATTTCTTAAAAAGTGTAATTGAAGTATTACAAGTGTACTTTAAAATTATATAAGGTTTTCTCTGATTTAATCACTTTTTATATATTTTTAGTGTTATTTTGGTTTTTTGTACTTGGGGTCCGGTTTAGACAACCTTTTTCAAAATTGCCAAAGTGTTATGTTTTGGAAAAAAAAATATCCTATACATTTTTTAAAATAAAATATATATAGTAAACAACATTATGAAGTATACATTACATGATTTAAAAGATAACTTTATCAATTTTCAATCTAAAACAAAATTAAAAACAAAATGGGGGTCCGGATTTGGGCACTCTCCTCTATTAATCTGTTAGGTGAAGAAGAGAAGCAAGAAGATTTTGTAGTAAAGGGTGAATACAGATTTTAAGTACTGCAAGAGGAAATTAGGGATGAGGGGATTAGGAGTGAGGGAGATGTTTTTAGATTGGCATAATGTAAGCACCAGAAATGCACCTATATACATGCGTTTTTAGGCCACGTCACTCGTAGCCCATTTTGTGGAAAGATAAGCCAGTACTAAAGTACCGTTGCCCAAGTAGGGGACGCCTGAATGTACTAATCATACACGCTTTCCGTGGAGGCTCTTTGCATGTCCCTATGAGATGAGGTGATAACGATAGTGAATATGAAGAAGTGGATCCAGTGGAAACTTTTAAACCAAACTTAGGTCCTCATTATAGCACCGTGTCTTACTACCTGTTTGGGTTATACGCTTTAAGTAACTAACCAAACCCTGGTGACTGTTGGGATATTTTCCCTTTCGGAAAAATTAACCATTTTACCAGCTGGGAATATAATCTGAGACCCATAGGTTTGTAGCCAGGTGCATTGACCACTATAACACGCTCAGGTTAAAAATGCACCTGAAAAAGAATGAGAGAAAGAGAGTTGATAAAATATGGTATAGTGAGACGTGTGCGCAGGATGTACAGCGAAGAAGGAAAAACAGACATAAGGTGCTAGGAAGTAGTGATCGGCGCAAAGAAGAGACTAAAATCAAGAGAAACTCAATACACTTTAATGGAAGAAAAACAAAAATTCATGAAATAACAGCTGATAAAAGAAGAAGAAGAACACTAAGGACTTCTACAGGTGCAGCAGATTCTTCAAGAGAGATTGTTCCAAGGGCGGTGATGGTGATGATAAAACTATAGCTTAGTAGCAGGAGAATGAGAGAGCTTGTCTGTATGAAGAGATTACCTTACAGAGCTACCGAACAATCCTGTAGAGGAGGAGTTCATTGAGAAAAGGTAAATATTTAAAAATGTACAACCGGAGGTGGAAGAGACAATCATGGCTTACATAAATTAACTCCGAAAAATTGTAAAAAAAAAGCCTCAAGCACAGATTACATCAGAATTGAACTGATAAGGAAAAGTGGGCTCAATACACAGGATGATTAGAAGAATTTGGAGAGAGGAAAGAATGCTTGAAGGATGGAATGAAGCATTCATTTGTCCAGTATTTGTATGTAAATAAAGAGAAAAATTCAAGTGTTAAGAAATTGGGGGTACATCACTACTCTATAGCGCTTATAAGGTTTATTCACGAATTTTATTGCAAATAAATCACCCCTTACATCGAAGGAAATATTGAAAAACACCAGTCATGATTTCGTAGAGGAATGTTGACCATGGACCAGATTTTCATATACTAATACAAAAGATTTGTAAAGTATGCTTATAGATAAAAAAAAAGATCAATGACAATGTGAGCAGAAGTAAAGTGTGAGAAATTATTGCAGAAGCAGGAATACCGCTAAGACTAATTAGACTAATCTAGATGTGCCTAGGTAATATGAAATTTAAGGCTATTGTAGAGGGAAGAAACTCTGAATGTTTCAATGTTGAGACAGAGGCTAGGCAAGAGAACTGTATTTCACCCATTTTGATTAAACTAGTACTAAAAACGCGCTAAAAAGAGTTTCCTCAATGGATACGAGATTTGGGGCTGGTGAGAAAATGAAATTGCAGTCCTTTATGGGTTATATACTGGTGGTATGGGAAACCAAATAAGAATTAAATAGAGTAGTAACTGCTTTAACAGAAGAAGAATGTAAAGTTGGATTGGTAACAAAACAAGAAAAATCTAAATATATGACTATAAAGAGAGAACAAAAAGAGAAAGAAGCCTTAGCAGTTGGAAAAATGAAGGCTGATAAAGTTAAATCCTTCAACTTACCTTGGAAGTACAGTAAATGAAATCCACAACATGGAGGAGACATTGGCCCATATACAGGTTAAAAATAAATATTTTTATGCTTTAAATAAAATTTTCAGTAGAAGTGTGGTGTCTGGAATAACAAAAATAAGAGTATATATATATATAAATAATAATAATAATAATAATAATAACATTAAAACCAGTGCTAATTAACGGATCTGAATTGTAGACGTTAAGCTAGAAGTTGGAGAAGAAGCTACTAGCGTTCGAAAATAACGCACTAAGGAACATTTTTGGACAAGTGCAAGATAATGAGGGATTCAGAATTTTTAAAAAATGTTGAGATACATGATTTTTTTTAAATGGAAGTACACATTACAGCAATGATATGAAGCAAAATAATTGCGTGGTTGGCGCATGATTTTCGAAGGGAATGGGAAATTATAAAATATGTGTGTTTAGGAAAACCAGACGGAAGAAGTCCAGTGGGAAAAACAGTTAATTAGATTGAGTATCCCTCCCCTGCTCTCCAGAAATAACATTTCTTGCGTGATTGTGTTTAATTCTCACTTATTATAATCACACGGACATAAGACATTTTATATTCTAGTTTTAACAACCATTGTAAAATACTTCTTACTGATTGGCTCATCAACAAACTTTTAACTTAACTTTTCAAAACTTTACAAATTTGTTAAGTCACATAACTACAATTTTGTGGTAATCCCAATTTGTGTTTAGTCACGTTGCCTGCCATACCTGGATTTATTAGAACTCCACATTCAAATTAAAACTTTGTGTTTGCACTGGAAGTTTTTAAATCTATCCCCTTGATACCAAAGACTATGCATTGAAAATTTGACAAAAGAGGTATATCTAAAAAAGTTTTTCAGTTTCTAAAGTTTAGTTTATGATGACGTTGGTATTTCTGATCGTATTTCTAATTTTATCTTTGTTATTTTGAGTTTTTAGTACTTATTATTTAAAATCTAAAATATTCCTGTTTAAAAAATATATAAAAATGACTTCAGAATTATTGATTTTTTTTGTTTGAAGTTATATTAAAATAGAATTTATTTTTATTTGTTTATATTAAATAATAATAATAATAATAATAATAATTATTATTAGCACCGCGTCTTACTACCCGTTCGGGTTATACGCACTTAAACTAAAGTGTAATGGTAGGGGGATTGTGATATGAAATCGAGGACCTACAATTTAACGTGGAATCCGAACCACGGTGGAGGCCTGGTATTCCACACATTCACAAGTTGTGATTAATACACGTCTTGTCAGAGGTGAAGGAAAGTTTGGTAATCAGATGAACCTGTGCCGGGACCGAGGATTGAACCGCGGACCCCAGAACAGAAGACAGATTAAATAATTAATTACCTATTTATTCATTCCTAATCCAGAAAGTAGTTTAAAATGTGATACATTATGCATATTAGTCATGCAGTTTTTAATTGCAGTGTAAATGAATGATTAAAACTAATCTTTTTTTCACATCCTATTTTTGCCATAGCAATAACATAAAACGGCTGAGCCAATCCGTATATGTATAATTTTAACAATATGAGTTTATAAATGTTTAATAGGAAGAAGACACTGGATAGGTGGATAGAAACATATAAAAGGTAAACAGATGCATATGGCATTTACAATGAAAGGGAGAATACAGTTCACACTTTACATTGCTGCCACTGGACACAGAGCTACTGGCTGCTTCAAAACGTAAAAGCTGTTTTTCTTTAAGGAGATGTGTTAAATGCTTAATAGGTAACCACAGATATACAGTATTAATTCAATAATAACTGACTTATGATTATATTCTGGCTTCTACATTATTGGAATTGTTTTGATTTGTAACAACACAAATACAATACTATCTGGTCAAAATACGTTCATATTCGAGAAGTATAGGTACATATGAAGTTCTATCTGGTCCAGGTTAAACCATATACAGCTCGTATCAAACCATATCAAGCACAGATGGAGCCATATCTAGCCCAGGTCAAACCATTACTAACCCAGCTCAAGCCATATCTTTCTCAGGTCAAACCATATACAGCTCAGGTCAAGCCATATCTAGCCCAGCTCAAGCCATTTAAAGCCTTATCTGGTCTAAGTCAGATATGATTGTTCCCCATTGTATAAAGGCGAATGATAATACGTTGTTTCTTTCCTGGTGATTTAATAACAAGTCTTCCACTTCTATTTCACCTCGATGATTACCTCCTCATTGGGAAAACCCTGTGAAAGAACACCCAATGGCATCTACGGGAACACGACGATGAAAACGGATACTCACCGATGTAACGTTTCGTTCGGTGACCTCATGCACCAGTCTCCTCCCCAACTGGTATTGCGGTGAGTCCTCCTCCCAGTGGACGAACTCGGTGAAGGTGAGACCGCTCGTGACGTACAGCTGCGTAAGGAAGACGAGGATAGAAGAGGAGTCGCCCTCAGGATGGGCGTTGTCGGAGTTGTCGATCACCCACCGGCACTTCATGGGGACGGGGAACGGCCCGGGGAAGTTCGGCGTGCTGAGGACTCCATGGGAGGACCTCAGTGTACCCCCGCAAGATGGACTGTGAGAACGAGCGGCGGACATCCGTAGCGAGGAGTGCAGCAGTAGGAGGACTAACACTCCGCACCGCATAGCAGCCATAAAGCCTCCCAGCGTGCTCCTGTTTTCTCCCTGCCTTCTCTTCCTCAGGATAACAGGATCAATTCGGAGCTTGGTGCTTGATCATCTTACCCCGACCGAAACTAGACCTTTTTTTAGAAACACAATTTTGGTGTTTAACTCAGCGTACCGGAAATACTCCGACATGATTCATCGACACTTTTGCAAAAAATAATCTTGTCAAAACTCTACAATTCGTAACGTTATAAAGCTATGAATAGATTAAAACCTAATTATTAATAAAATCTCTAAAATTATTCAAACGAGAAGAACGTTTGTTTGAAATGACTTGCATCCTAAGATATTTTTTTAGGTCGTCCGGTCCATTATATATATTATTGTTCATTGATCTCGTTGATTTATCTTTTATCTTTATTTAAAACACATATTGTTTTCATTCATTTCGATAATAATATTTTATAAACATAAAAACTTTGTTGATAGAAAATAATCTTATCCGAGTACACATGTTGATTGGACGTTGTTTAGTCGGGAGGTCCATTTTCTGAAACACAATTTATACATCTTGTTTATTAAATTTAAAATTCATGTCCAAAATATACAATACACATTAATTTAGACTTAGAAAAAACCTGAATAGCAACACATAGATGGATAGCATGGATTAAATAAAATAATGGATGCATGGATAGATGACTAGATAGATGTGTGAATAAATGAATTGACGGATGGATTGATAAATAGATGGATGCATGTATATTAAATGCGAGTACATTTAATCTAAATTCTACCTTTATCTTCTCCATCCTATTAGTATGGGCCGGATGGCTGATAATAAAAGAAGTATGGGAATGGAAAATAAATAAATAATTGTAATAAAAACTGTTTAGGCTCAGTGAAAAATCAAAAGTTGTTTGGAAATAATAATATAACATTTAAAATAGGTTTTTATAAACTTTCTCTAAAATACTAAACTATGATTTTACTGGTTTACTAAGTCTAGATTTTATTGGCATCCATAAACTTGTAGTAAATGAAACTCAAGCAATAGTGAAAATGTCCGGAATTAGAGACTCAAAATTGGCTAAACTTCCATTGAAAAGTGTTGTAAAAAAACCTTCAACTTTATTATCTCTAATATTTGTGCGAGTTTAGTTTCCAGCGTTTCGATCCAAAAATTAATTTTGCTTTAAAACTACATTATTTTATAAAAAGTCAACTTTATGAAGGAAAGAAAAAGTTTTATAACTTTTTTTTACATGTTTGCCTAAATTGGTTTATTTTATCATTATCTTGATAATCTGGGAGGAAGGGCGGTAAGTTTAACTTAAAATTAAACTTTAGTTAAAACTATTTTGTGAGTTGGTTGATGTGATATATAACCTAAGGTAGACATTTTTTATTTCAGTAAAGGAATATAATGTTCAGAAACACCCCCAAATGTTTTTTTGCATCAGTTAATCGTATGCGTTTTAAGGATACGATCTTGTAGAGAGTGATTTACACTTAGAATATTTTACTAAGGCATAGTTTGTCTATACAGGATGCTCCCGGGTTAAACGGCTAAACTTTAGGAAGTGGTAGTAGATTAAAAAACTAATTCAAAATGTCCTTGGTACATTTGCTCAGTAAGCTTTTTTTTTGTGCGAACAGCAAAAAACTAAATAAAAACATGTTTTTCTGCAGAGCTCCTCGAAAATGGTTTATTATTAATTTTCCTGGAAAATTTATCAGTCGTGATGGACCTGTGCCTTGACCTCCACGTTCACCTGATTTAATGTCATTAGATTTTTTTTGTGTGTGGGCGAGCACTCAAACAAAAAGTGTATTAAGTTCCTGTTAATAACCTTCAATCATTACGACAAAGGATAACGCAAGCGTGCTAAGAAAAAACAATCGTACAATGTCGGTCAGCCACTCGTTCTGTCATTGATAGGTGCAACGCTTGTCTCTGGGATGGAGGCCGTCATTTTGAACAAAAACCAATAAAACATTCTATTTAATACCTAACTATTTCGTTTTTACTTAGTTTTTTTTCTATTTGCATGAAAAGAAAGTGAAAACTAATAAATCTTCTAAATACATTTTGAGTTATTTTTTTTAATCCGCTACCACTTCCCAAAGTTAAGCCGTTTAACCCGGGAGCACCCTGTATAGAGCGTGAAAAGTCTAAGGCATCACTTTAGTAATGGACTGGAATTCCGGGGAGGAGGAGATTGGCGTTCGAATACCAGTTGGGTGTACTGAAAGAGTTTTTTATTATTGGTTTTAAAATACCCCTTCACACAAATGTTGGTACAGTTCCTCTAAATTAAAACTTCCTCAGCTCTAACACATTAGTGTAATTATTAAAAATGTGTACAACTTGAACAGGTAGTAGGAATCAATGATAAGATAATTATTAATTAACATATTTATATGTAATGATTTCATTTTATTTATAAGATCAATCACTTTAAGATGAAGAGGGTAAAAGTCAACTAAGGGATGTTGGTTCGATCCTGACTTTCACGTAACCTAATTGAGACCCATACCCCGTGATCTTGCAAACAATGACGTAAATTATAATCAGAAGTTGTTTGTTGGAGAAAAAAAAAGTTCTGGGTGGGTTCTAATTCAGAACGTCTGTAATTACTGAGGTGGGTTTTTATAATTAGTTTGCGTATAACCCAAACGGGCAGTAAGACGCGGTGCTAGTAATAATAATAATAATAATAATAATAATAATAATACTAATAATAATAAGTATTTCCAAATCTCTCTTTCCGCGAAAGCGGGAACATTTCAGCTTAAATACGACCTTCCTCAACAGTTTCCTATTAGTGTAAATATGCTTATACTCAGGACAAATAGTAGGCCTACTATTTTTTAACAATTATTATTTCATTAAAAACTATTTTTCTCTGTCAATTAACTATAATATACCTATGTATCCAAAGAGCGCACTTGAATTGCGGAATAAACTATATATGTCAGCTGGTGAACTGGAATCACGGAACAATCTGTTATCCTATTCAACTTTTAACACCTAGCCCAACCTAAATCTAACCTAGCCTAACCTAGCCTAACCTAGATTAATCCAACCTAAACTAAGCTAACCCAACATAACCTAAATTAAACTTACCTAAAGTAACCTAACCTCTATTTTCCATTTTGAGCAAAGTCATTATGAATTTAACTTTTGGTCCGCAGGTCGTGTAAGAGTATTACTGAGCTGGGGTAAGTTGTCCCGCAATTCGTGTGCACCATGTCTAACAAGGTTCCTACTCCAACATTTTGTAAATCTAAACATTATTTTAATAATCGCGTCCTACTAGCCATTCGGGTTGATCACATATATATTAATTATGTTAATGTGTCAGGGATTAGGAAGATAAACATGTTATAAAAATGTATCCCCGTCTGCGTGGAGAAAGAGTGTAAAAC